>JACDRP010000140.1:0-124430 GCA_013841185.1 Hycleus phaleratus
TTTTATCCCATTTCTATACCTTTTGTTTGTGAACTCAATTTTTTAGACTTCAAGAGAATAAATTCAACCGTAATTTTAACCTATTAAAAGTGATTATTTCACAACCAAATATAGAAAGTTTGGTAAAAGATTTTATCTATTTACGTAATCACACAATTATTCTNTAAAAGTTGATTTTTTTGACACCGAATTGAGGAAAAATTGTAACGTAGGACCTCCAGTTTCAGCCAATTTCCCGGGCAACTAACAAATCTATTGAAAATTTTCTTTGGAAACAAGATGCTCCTTAAAATGCTGTACCTAATGGTGTTTGAGTCGTTATAATATAACATCAAACAAGAGAGATATCGATTGTTGAAGATTCGCATTTTTTAAACTCCAAATTGAAGAAAAATATCTAATATACGCCTCCAGTTTCGGCCAATTTCCAGGAAACTAAGTAATCTATTGGAACAATTCCTGAAGATTTTAAAAGCTTTTTCAATTTTCTATATACTGCGAGAAAATCATTGAAAAATTGATAATATTTGCTAAATTATAATGGAAATATGAAAAAATTAGAAAAAACTTCCTCGAAAATAAACCTGTTTAACCCAGAAATTAATCGGAATTTTTTAGTAACAATCCGTCTTCGGATGCATTTAAAATACTGGATCTAATGGTGTTTGAATCCGTTATATGTCCACAAAAACAGCCCCCAAAGCGTGCGGAAATTCCGCATTTGCGCAACCGGAAATAGAGATTCGCAACAAATGCACAACTAATAGAGGAATTCTAATTTATGAACTTTAATCAAACGTATTGAATTCACGGAAATTTCCACTATTCGTAGAATTTTCCTGTTTACAGTTCCCTGTTCAATCGAATAAAACAAAAACGAGAACAGCCAGTTTGTTTCAAGTTCTAATAGTATAAATGGTGGATGCGCCGGGCGGTTAAAATTTATTTTCCAACATTATGACCAGTATAGCGACTGGGATTAATCAATTCTTGAACAAAATGAAAACTCGTATGAAAACTTCTGTAATAATACGTAGAAGTTTAGGTCGATAACCGCTCGAATACACCCCAGAAAAAAGAAACAATTTACAAGTGTTCCCCGGCAAAAAAAAACGAGTAATAAATAACGCTGGCAAGGCCAAGAGGACAGTTAACTTGTACGAAAATAATTCAAGCGAATTGGAAATTGGTGAACTTAATAATGGATTCAGAATTTTATTGTTTCATTTGATCGTTAATGGCAATTAATTACAATTTTCTTTATCAAGTCAATTGTGGGGAAATTTAATATTTACAGAGTTAAAATATACAATAGCTACAACAGAGTAATGTACAAAGCCTAATTGTAGTCAAAAAACTAATCAAATTAGGCTCTAATGGAAAATGGAGGCGCCTAACAAATCTGTAAATTGAATTAACGCGGATTTTTACTATTTTCAAACCACTCACAATCAGTTACAAAGTAATTATCGAATTAATCCCAGAAGAACACGATTCGCCATCTATTGTAAAACATTGCCATTATCTTGAAATTTCGGCGAGATTGCGAATTGTCCCATCATCGATTAATCAATTTTTAAATACAATAATTACAACTTTTATTAATTATATAAGGAGCAATATGGACGTTTCTATTGTTGAATTAATTGAATTCCAGTCAATATATGCACAATTTCTTCCTCGTTTCCAATTTCCTGCTATCTTCACCCCGGGTGTAAATCGTAAGGGGTTGTATTGGGGTAAATTTACAAATACAACATGCGCATACCGCCGGTCCAAACTCAAAATTGGGTTAGTAATGAATATGTAGCATAGAGTCTAGTTGTAGGCGTCACGATGTCGATAATTATTACGTAAATTCTTCGATTTAAACGATAAAAAATTCGAAACGTAACATTTCATTTTAGGAAAAAACCAATAAGAGAATTAAATTATAATGTTATCGATAAAATTCGGAATAACGGGTTATAACAGCCTCGTTTTATTAGAATCCACTGATATTAATTATAAATAAAATTACGGTAATTTAATTAAGACACCCGCCTGGTAACCTTCGCCTTAATTCAACTTTAATTACACTCAATCCACTACGTGTATAGCATACAGGAGTTGTTAATATTGTTAAAATTGATGATATATCGTTGTGATGTTGATTATTCAAATTGTTTATGTGGAGATTTATTGAATAGTTTCGATTAAAATTTAAATTCTAACAATTATCGAATATGTCGATAGTTAAGTGTTGTTTTGAAAGTGCAGAAATGCTGGAAGTTCTCGATACGTTCGTACAAAAATGTACAGATCCCGGATGTAAGTCTATCTTAATTCAAATTTACCGCCTTTTATTGATAGTCCAACATGGACGCTGTTGATGCCAGAATTTACGATAAAATTCAATTTTAATAGCTATTAGAATTAATAGAATCACAATAGAGTTACAATTTGTTGAATTTCAAGTCAATATCGTTGGATATTCTATTTTTGGAGTTTATTATTTAAAGTCCAGGGCTACAAATAATCGATTGATAACGATTTGACAAACGACTGACACATGACAGATGCCACAATGCCAAATCTAACAATTTCGCACTAGATTGACGAAACCGAATTTAATCCAATTTATAATCTGTTTTTGTTGTTTATTTTAAAATATTTAAAAATATAGCGGTTAATTTCTAACTCATTTCTAATAAATTTGATTATATTTATGGATTACTTTGGTTTTATTTACGGTTTATATTAGCGATTAGAGGATGTATATTTGGCAACATTGCCACCTGTCAACCCCCATTAGTCACTGGATAATTGTTTAATTTTCTATAAAAACGAATTAATCTCTAGTATTTTAAGTGGATTAAAACAATGTGCCATGGTAAATAGATTCGCGTTAATGTCTTATCAGTATTACATAATGTCACTAATCATTATCATTGATATTTTCGCAGGCTGTTGTGGGTGTTGTAGCGCATTTCGGCCACGATACAAACGGCTCGTCGACAATATCTTCCCGGTTTATCCGCAGGATGGGCTCGTCAAATCGAATATGGAAAAATTAACCTTCTATGCGCTCAGTTCACCGGAGAAATTGGACCGTATCGGGGAGTATTTGTACCAGAGAGCCGCCAGAGATATTTATCGGAAACGATATGGGTTTGTTATTATTGCGATGGAAGCCATGGACCAATTGTTGTTGGCTTGCCATGCGCCCGCTTTGAATCTATTCGTTGAGAGTTTCCTGAAGATTGTGCAGAAATTATTGGAGTCTACAGAGCCTGAATTGCAAATATTAGCGACACAATCTGTATTATAATTGTTGTTTTTGTTGATTATTTTGTAAATGATTTGTTTTAGTTTGTTAAATTTGCTAATATTGAAGAGGATACGCCGTCGTATCACCGCCGTTACGATTTCTTCGTCAGTAAATTCTCGGCAATGTGCCATAGTGGTGATGTTGGCGAGATCCGCAACAAAATCCGTGTTGCCGGCATCAAAGGCTTACAAGCGGTCGTCCGGAAAACGGTATCGGACGAATTAGTTGAGAATATCTGGGAGCCTGTACATATGGACAAAATAGTACCGAGTCTATTATTTAATATGCAAGATTCCGGTTTCCATACAAACGAGAATAAATACACGGAAACGACACCGGATGACCAAATCGATCCGCCAATGTTGGCCGAGACTTGTATGCGTGAACTAGTCGGGCGCGCCTCATTCGGCCATATACGGGCCGTATTGAAGCCGGTTCTACGACATTTCGATCTACACGAATTGTGGGTACCGAACGAATTCGCCATACACACATTCCGGATTATTATGTTCTCAATTCAAGTATTTACTAGGATTTATAATAGGGGAAATTATATGAGTTTGATTCTAGGCACAATACTCTTATACGGTAGTTGAATCTCTAATGGCTCATTTAGATGAGAATGTCAAGTCTAGTCCGAAAATTCGTACGAGTATCGCTGGGGTGTTGTCTAAAATTATCGCTATTGCAGCTGGTGAAAGCGTAGGTCCTTCGGTATTAGAAATTATCAATTCCCTATTGAGCCACTTGCGAGATTCAGTTAAACATGGTATTAGTATGACGGAAGAGAGATTATATCAAGAGGCATTAATTAATGCATTAGGTGAATTCGCTAATCATCTACCTGATTATCAAAAAATACAAATAATGATGTTTATTATGAGTAAAATACCGTTTCCATTGGTTGATAATCATACACCGGCTGATAATTTATTGCAAAGTATATTATTGAAGAGTTTATTGAAAGTTGGTACGAAATATCAAACGATACATTTCAATAGTACGTTTCCGGTGTCGTTTTTGGAGCCGTTATTGAGAATGTCTTTGGCACCGGATCCGGAAATGAGATTGTTAGTACAGCGAATTTTGCATACATTGATTGATCGACATCAGAATTTGGAGAAATTAACAAAACCCACGTAAATTTCTATCATTAAGTGAGCCTGTTGAAGTTATAATGGAAGTTGCCGAAATTTGGTTCAATTGAACTGTCTCTAGAGAATATTTTCATATTTATGGTCGAATTTAATGAACTTTTTTCAGAATTTTTTAATTTAGCATATCTTTGGAAATATTGTTATGAAATTTGAAAACCAAATAGCTCGAACCGCGTACTTTAGTTGGAATTTGATTATTTTTCAGCATCTATCTGATGTTTCTTTCAGTCACTCTTTAAACTGCAATATCTTTCTTATTTTAAATGGAACACTCTATTTTTTTACATGGTTCGATAGAGAAAAAATTCTGGATCGAAATATATTAACAATTCCTATATTTATCTCTCTCAATTTTCAGTTATTCAAGATTTTCGGTATCAATTAATTTTGCGTCTGAAAGAATACTAAAATATAGAAGGCGTAGCAAAACAACTGTCAATTCAATTGTCACAATTAACATCTAAATAATTAATGATTTTTAGAAATTTTTAATGAAAAACGATAGAAGAAATTGATCATAATTGAAACAAAATTAATAGGATTTTTGTTTTTTTCATGTAAAATTTGTTAAAATTGCTGAAAAAACCTGAAAAATATTCAATATTAACCTCAAATCTGACAGTAATGTCATTTTGCTAAGCCTTCTATGCATTTCTTATAGATAAATTATAAAGTCAAAGGCGACTAGATATTGGACTTTCAAGCAAGAGGAAAACTTAATTTAGACTGAAAATTTTAAATAACTGAAAAATTAGAGGTGTGTTCAGGAAATATTAATACAATTTGATACAAAATAAATTCTTTATCCAACTGTATAAAGAAAAATCGTGTTCCATTGAAAATAAGAAAGATATTGCAATTTGAAAATTACCTGAAAGAAACATTTATTTCAGCTAAACGCTAAGAGTTTATTTAATCCTGTAAAATTTGGCAAAAAGTACAATATTTATCCTATTAGATTACCAAATTTCAGTTATTTAAACGCGGCAGTTTTTGAAATATGAATTTTTCAAAAAAACTACCAAACTTAATCAGAGTTGCTCTAAATATGCAATAAATTTACTTTATTGGAGGCCAAATTTCAGAAACTTCCACTTATATTTTCGTTAGGCCCCTCTTGGCTCTCTGAATTTTTATGATTGAAACTATGAAAATTTCAGGGTGAACGTGAACGAATTAGAACTAGTAGTGGAGAAATGTTCACGTCCCGACTTGATATTCATCAATAAACACGGCCCAATCATCTACGATGCTCTCTATACGAGCCTTCAAATGGAAACAAATACGCCCGAAAATATCGAAGCTGTCTACACTACTTTATCGTTATTGTGCGTTGAATTGGCTAGTACTGAAACAATAATTGATTTATTACAACTTGTATTGGGGTAAATTAGTCGATTCTCTATAGAAATTTGGTTTAAATTTTATCAATTTCTAGTATTCAAAGTTTAGCTTTAAATAGTACAACTTTATCGAATGCTCAAAAACACAGTCTACATGCACTCGTTATAAGTCTTCTAGTATTGATACCTACAGTTGTAACAATTGAGCCGTTATTAGAGTACGCGAATCGAATCGTCGAGGCTAGACGCCAAGAAGCGCCACACCTTTTACCGGATTTATCATCAAATTATCCGAATCAAAACGAATATGAATTGGCCAATAAACTTCCACATTTATTAGTTGATCAGGTTTGTTTTCTAATTACTGAATTAAAAGTTTTTTTATTGAGAAAAAATATTTGGAATAGATGGCAGTTTGTGATTATTTGAAAGCCAGCGGTTTGGATGCATCACGTTTAACACAAACATCACCTTATGGTGCTGGCGGTCCTGGTGTTATAATCACAGGCCAACGTAATAGTTGGATTGATACGTCGCGTAATAGTATAATTGAGTTGAATGCGGCAACTGAAGTGGATAGTGCTTCCAGTTCTCCAGGTGTACAAAGGGTAATTGATCAAATATTTAAAATTAGAGGTGAGCGAAACGGTGATTTCCGGATCACAGTGTTAATTGCTATAATATTTACAAAATCATAATGATTGCCAGTTTACAATATTACTGAATATTGGTGAGTTTGATATTGAAAGAAAGCTGGTTATAAACAAGATAGTAATACAATTATTCAGTGAAATATTCGAGAAAATTTTTGTCCAATAATTAAGTTGTGCGAAATGGGTCAATTTACTAATTTTTGGTCAATTTTTGAAGAAATCTGGAGGTAGATTTTCAAATTTTAAACTTAAAAAACATTCAAATACTTTAAAATTTCGTTATTCAAGTCAAAAATTGAAGAAAACTCTCGATTTTATTGGAATCTTTCGGTTTTCTAATCAAATTTTGTTTGGAGTTACGAGGCAAAATTGTCGCACTAAAAATGCGAATTTTCGGAAAATTTGCTGCATTGGATCAATCAAAAATGGAAATTTAACTCAATCAAGCAAAATTTATTAAACAAATCTTGGAATTGTACACAATGTACATTGTAAACAATTTTGAAATTCTGCAATAGACTCGAATTAAGGGACTGGGCTAGAAGTCGGCAAAAAAGGGAAAATTTCTCGTTCATTTTTTAATGAAATTTCAAGTTTTTGGGCTTGTTCGAAATAGCATTCTAAGCTGCTTAACAGGGACTTAATAGTTTTGTAAAAGGTTGTGGCAAATTTAAGTTAAAGATAAAAATTTAGAAGCATTTTTTTTAATTTTCTTCCATAACTCAGTTTTAATCAATAGCAAATTTTCCACAAAATTAAGAAAAATGGCAAAACTTTGTTGAAGGTTTTCTTGCACAATTTTAAACATTACACTTTTAGAAAACATACATGGGAAATTCACGCAATAGAGATCAAACATCAAATTTTTGAGAATTTAAGGAAAATCAAATCAATAATTTGTTAGCTGTAATTGTTTTTCTTTCCAGTTCTATAGTTTTCCATTTCTGTTGATTTTAAAGTTATGCTATTCTTGTATGAAAAACTTGCTTATTTTCATAGGAAAATTTATGTAACGATTTCCAAAACTATCATACAAAATCTCTCTTAAGCAGCTTAAAATTCTCTTCCAAACAAGGTAAAAAATTTGAATTTTCATTAAAAAAATAAACGAGAAATCGTTCAAAGCAAAAATACTACTTTTCTTCAAATTTTGACTATAATAACGCAGTGTTTCAGTATTTCTAAAAATAAATCAAAATTCCGCATTGAGATCTTCAAATTTTGGACTAATTGTATAACTTTTCGAAATATTCTTCTGAAAGGAAATTATTTTTCAAATTTTAGTAAAAACTAATAGAATGGTGAGATATTTTCAAAAATAAGTGAATTCTTTTTTTAAAATTTTGATTATGACTTCGTAGAATATTTTAATATTCTTAAACTAAAATAAAAATTCTCCCTAAAATCTTCAAATTTTCGACGAAAACAGAAATAGTGCAAGATTTATGACACAAATATTGAAACTGCAAACTAAAATTGTTTTGAAATTCTGCATTAGAATCAAATTAAGTAGATTCTTCGTTATAAGGCAAAAATGCCAATTTTCTTCAAATTTTGACTATTATGATCTCTTGTTGCAATATTTCTAAAAACAAATCAAAATTCCGCATTAAAATCTTGAAATTTTAGACTAATCGTGTAATTCTTCAAAATTTTCTTGATGTTCATAGAAATTTTTTTATCAAATTTTAATAACTACACGAGTAGTGGAATTACTTCAAAAATTAAGCAAAACCTATAAAAATATTCAAATTTTGAGCTGAACGTGGTCAATTTTTCAAAAATTGCCATTAGAATCAAATAATTCAAAACTTCGCGATCAGATGAAATTTTTCACACAAAAATCTTGCAATTCTAGAACAAGAGCGCTACTTTTTGAAATGCTCAATATTAGTAGATATGATTAATAAAAAAAAATCAAAAATCGGTATTTTTTCATTTTTCGATATGGTAATTTAGTTCATTAGAAGATAATAAAAATTATAGTTTATCAGTTACAATAGAATGAGAAAGTTTATTGAATCAATTGCAATCAAAAAGAGATCAACGGATTTGTGAATCACAATCACAATTTTCTTAGCAGTTTATTCACAAAGTGACAAAATCACCAATCATGAAACACTGCTCATCTCTATTTAAAACAAAATTCAAATTAATTAGACAATTTTAGAAACTGCCCGAAGAAGAATTGACGTTCGACAGTATGAAAAAAGTCCTCCAAGAACCACCAGAAGTCCGCAAAGAGGCTGAAGCTGAACGCCGAAAGCAATTGAGTCACACATTTAGGACGGCAACATTTTCGGAATTAGTCCGAAGAACACAACCCAAAGTATACGAATCGGTTTCTATTTTATTTTAATTGATAATCGAACATTTTAGCATGATGTATTGCAAAATAAATTGAACGAAATCTTCAAGAGTTTAAGCGAAAACGGACAAGACGCTAGCAATTCTGACAATGAGAAACGAATCGAACGACCAGCTTATGAAGAGAACTTTCCCGAATTGTTCTTCTATTAATCCACGTTTACCATCACATTTTATGTAGTTATTACTTTAGGAATAAACCACTATTGTTATTGTTGATGGTATAGATGTTTATCCTCTAGGTGATATCAGTTCATGTTTACTTTTTTAGTGAATTTTCTTTGATTTAAAAGAACTTTATGGCGAGTTGAAAATAAAATTCATCAAAATCCATCCAGTATCTTTTTAAATTGTTTTATTGTTTCGGGACACCACAACACATACAACAACAGAAAAATTGTCGGTATTTTAAAAAAGCTTCATCTATGTTGTAGCGTTATTTAAAAACTACCAATATAAATAAAAATAAAAAATGTTACTAAAAACTTTGTTTAATGAAAGAAAAAAAAACGAGAAATGCGATTTTACGCCCAAGAAAATTCTCCAATATTACGTCTAAATGTCGACACCATCTATTCAACTTTTAATAGTTCTACATCGAAAATTAAAGTAGCATCTGGAGGGATGACGCCAGGATGGCCACGGGACCCGTACGCATAATCCGGGGAACAGGTCAATTTAGCCCTTTGGCCGACGCTCAACTGGAAACAAACCAAATTTAGAATTCTACTTCCTCGAAGATTCCCTGTTAAATCTTCAATTAAATCAGGGAATTGCATAAAAATCCACATCAAGTCTGATCAGAGCGCAAGGATTATAATCATCATTAAAGTTCAACTAGTTTGGATTGTGATTAGGTGATTTACCTGAGCTACGCCTTCATCCCATCCACGGATAACTTCCCCTTTTCCTATACGGAATTTAAACGGTACACCTCTATCACGAGATGAATCGAATTTTGTACCATTAGTTAATGTACCCGTATAATGGACAACAACAGTTTGACCCGTTTTTGGAAAAGTCTGACCTATTTGCCATATTGTAGATAGAACAAAAAGAAAAATTACATTACTATCATTAATATTAATTAGGCAAAAATTGAATAAAATCAAGGCCAATTAATACAGCTCCATACCAACAATTAAAAGTTAATTCGTACAATAACTCAATTAGAAACAAATCCAAACAAAAACTCGGTAAATAGACTCGAAATAATGTTGTAAATTACAATAAAACCGTAAAAATTGTAATTATTTTTAAATATTTACCATCGCCGGGTGAGATTGTGTCTACCTGGACGCCCATTGTTATCAATAAAACCTAAAACGAAATGTACGAAATTAACAAACGGACAGTTATTTTAACGGCTTTCTACAATAATTAATAACGACTCGCTTACCTTAAATAATTAAATATTTACAAAAATTAAATGTAAAAACACACCACTTCCAAATACGGGAAGAAAATAAATGGCGTCAGATAATGACGTAGGTGGCGCCGGCGCTGTACGCTCTTCCGCATTGTTGCCAGTTATCGTTAGAATACAAAATCAAAAAATCTTGATGCAATAAATTACTTTTTATATTTTTCTAAATGATAAAATAAATTATTTCTTGTATTTTTCTAACGTATAATTTTTTAAATACAGGAAAAATTAAAAATTAAAGTGAGAAAATAAACTAAATTTATAGTTGGCAACACTAGGAGCCATCTGTCAATTTACAATTCGCGGGATTTTCAAATTAAGTGCTAATAAAACTAGAATTATTCGATATTCAGTTTACTAAATATACATAAATTGATAAAGGAATAAATGCACTTTATATACATATAAATGAAAAAAAGAATTACTATAAATATACCTTAAAATGCCAAATATACAAACAAATCGATGAAATTCTACAATTCTAATCCCTCATAGGAGACACCATCGGTTTCGGACGTCTCTAAACGTACCCTCAGATGTTCTAATGTATTATTAAAATGTTTTGTAATTTGTTCAGTTTCATCTAAACTCTCCAAATTCGGCAATTCCTCTTTAATCTTACCAATAACTTGATTTAAAATTTGCACGTTAATTTGATCGTTACCTTTCTCAAAAAAGTAAATATAATGATTTAATAATTCAACAAACAATTGTACTTGAACACAAACATCCATACATTGTTTAGCTATACGTAGACCTTTCTTTAAACATTCAACAACACGTTTACCATCATGACATTCTTCACGATTCGTCGATAAACTTTTACCACTCCAAAACAGATGCGAACAAGTCGCCACACCGCGACATTGATCCGGTTTCTTCAACAATTTACTAGCTGCTAATGCACATTGTGTACGTAACGGATCGGAATTCTCATCGGAGAAACAACTGATTTGTTCTAAACTACCGACAATTAATGTAATTGCAGCTAATTGGGCTTTAGAATCGGATATTTCATCTTCATATAGAGAGAAAGCTTGCGACATAAATTCATAGGCGACAGTTTCGTGATTCTCAAAACCGATTTGATCGATAGCTAAAGCACCCTGTAGAAATAAACGTAACGGTAATTCGGCTAATTCAGCTTTTACTAATGTTGTTATAGTTGAATGGCAATATTGAAAGATTTTCTGGCATTTCTTCTCCCATTTATCGTCTTTTAATTCTTTGTATTTATAGGCGAGTAGATAGGCTTGAAATATCAATGGGGGTAGGGTGTATTTGATACGTTGCGGACCGCCGGTTCCTAAAATCTACAAAAATAATCAAATTAATTCGATTTTTATACAAATCGTTGATTTCTACTTTTCGTGCAGATGTTAATATCAGATATTGATCATCAACGGCGTTCGCTTTGAATTGGTGGATGAAACGCGCCAATAGACATTGTTCTTCTGCTAATTCTTCCATGTCTAGATCGCCGATTTGGTCGCCTTTATCGTTAACTAAAGTACTTAAAAGATTCAAAGCTTGTTCGGTTTCTTCTTGTGACGGTATAATTGTATCATTCTCTAAAGCGTTATTTAAAATATAAATACTCAACAATTTTCTACCATTATAATCTAAATGTTGCATTAAACCAGCGTAATGTTTCAATTTCAATATAATTAACAAATTATTATAATTATCTAGCGGTATTTTTAATAATTTTTGTAATTCTTTTGCGACCATTGAATTCGATTCTAAATGTTCTAAGCCTAAACGTTGAAAGATTTCAACACTTGTCAACATAACTTTATCGATATAATCGATACGATCTGGATAACATTTTAATGCTAAATTAACAAGTGCCACTTGTAATGCTACCATATCTTCAGGCGGTAAATATTGACGATTTGCTATAATTGAAGCTACCTGATCGGAGAACACTTCGAATAATTGGACTTGTTGCAAAATATTCACACCTATATTAAAAATTTTATTAATTAAAATTTAAATTAATTTAAATTAATTAACCATCACTATTCAAAGCATCGCTTCGTTGACTGAAAGCTGCCAAACGTTCCATCAAACTGATTACGATATTTTTAACATTAACACCCGCCTCTAATTCGGCGCAAGATTTCAAAAACGGATTCAACGTATTTATATGGAATTCATCCGGAAATACTTGAATTATACACTCCATTAAATATTCCTGAGCTATAGCATCGCGACAACTAACAACCTATAAACAACATTATTAGATTATCGTAAACTACAATAAAATATCGAATACTTGTTCTAAAATACCGGGCAATACTAATTTCTGATATTTCTCCAAAGTTACCGATTCTAATTGACTTAAACGTACCAAATTTGTACCAACTAATATACGTAATTCTTCCCGTTCACGTTCACGATGTTGACGTTCTCTAGAATGGCCCTGATGTTGCATACGTACCCATAATTTATTCATTTCAGCGAAATTCATTAGAACAAAATCGATAGAATCACGAACTGTACCTTCCGGTGAATCAATATTAATATCAATCTCGTCCGGTACATCCGGTAGTACGTTACGTGTACATTGTAGGAGGTAATTACGTAAAAATAGACCGCGTAATGGATGTTGGACGCCGCGGCACATTTCAACTAAATCCTTCAATAAATCACGACGTAATATTGTGTTGGTTTTTATATAAACTAAACCGACGGTTATTAGGAGATATAGACGTGGTACAATACTACCGGAATATTGTACTAATTCGTATAGATCGGTGACTTTACGGCCCTTTTGGAATTCATCTAATAGATACAACTCCAAATGTCGTAATTCATCAGTAATGGCCATATCTACAAATATAAATTCCATTATTTAAACTATAAATAAACACAATAATCGATACGAACATAATTCGTAATAGCTTTTTGGTGATAATAACGATGTACGTAATTCAGCTAACATAACATTAGCATTCTTTAAAGCATCCATTAATTTGTTCTTATCTAAAGCACGTTTCATATGAAACGCTTGGGCTTTTACAATACCTAAAGCGTCTTGTAGGTATTTCTCTTGTTCTTCAACAGGTGAGATTTGTGGTGGTGTTGTCGGCTGAAATTCAAGAAAATTTCATTTAAAACCAATCAAATTTCAAAATCACCAATGTCAACGATTTTTAAGGTTATATCAACGTTTTCAACAATACCAACAAATATTCAATTTTCTACAATTTTCTATCAACACAACGACAATACAAATATAATTTCGATTATTATTTATGATATTTGATAAAATACGTTCAATTTCTGTTGGAAAATTCAACGAAAACTTACCATTTTGACAAGATCGCCTACCAATTTGACACTTGTGACAGAAAGCTAGATGTAGCGCGACTACAATTGCGCTACATCTACCTACAGAACTACACAAAAGATCGCCTTTTTTATTCAAAATTTAATGTTTTTGCAAAATTGCGACAATCTAAATCACAATATTGGTGATTATTTTTTATTATTGTGATTATTGGAAAAATATGAGCGGAAGACGCTTATAATGCGGAAGTATACCTTTTTGAATTTCCAGGATATTAAACTTCCGTTATATGATCGTGTAATATAAACCTTCGAGATTAGAGTTAATATCAATTCTGTAAACTAGAAATATCTAAAAAAAATTCTACATTAACAACTGATAACGATAATTTGGCAAATTTTAATAATTTCTAGTTTTAAGGACCCAATTAGATCTGGTAGTGTTGTGATATTTGAACTACTATTTCTTCAAATAGAAGTCCTTTATTATTCTGATTTGATAATTTTCTCTAATTTAATAAAATTATTTGTACATTATCGATACGTAAAAATAAACTTGTACATTTATTTAAAATAGAAATAAGGAATTAATATGGCAACGTTGATAATTCGATATATTTGAACTACTGCAATTAAATTTTTATTTATTTTATTTCATTTATGTCTTCTTAATTAATAATTTTTCTAATTTAATTCACTTTTTATTTGTTAATTATTCATATATAAGAATATATTTATTTATTTAAAATAGAAAGAAAGTAATCAAGTTAATTTCTACAGATGGGAGATAATATGGCAACGTTGATAGTTGGAGTACAATACGCGGGAAATTTAAAACAAATATTTTAATATAAATTGGATTAAATCACATTATCAATTTAAATTTAACAAACATAACGGAGAGGTTTTGTTCTTAAAACAATAGCTTTAATACGAAAATTCAATAATTAAGTTTCACTTAAAGTAAAATTATTGTTGCTCTTGCTGATCCAATTACTTTACGAATTTAATAACGTAAAACGTTCTTCCCGAACAAAAAATAGAGTTATTTGATTTAAACACATGAACAGACTTAATCTCCAAATTGGGGATAATGTGGCAACGTCGTTAATGGTAGTGGAAGCGGGATTTTTGAAATAATCTCGATGTTTATTACAGTTGTATTGAAATAGAATTGAATTTTGTGTCGATATTTGTTATCATTAATCATAGCTTTGATGCAAACTGAACTGGAAAAATTCGAATCGAAATTTTATTTATGAAAATAATACAATGGCCCTTTGTTGTTGTTTTTGATCTAATAACTTTGTGAATTTAATAAGCTGCCTTTATGTAAACTATACGCAAAAATACAGTTATTTGATTAAAACAAAAAATAAAGCAAACAAACAACCGGATTATAAAAGCGATCCTGTTATAGAGATTAACCGTTTAATGTATACGTAGTGTATTTGAAAAAATTCCGGTATATCTGCGTTTTTTGTTCAGATTTAATTTTTTCAATTCGGTCCGCAACTTGTCTGTTTATTTTGAATGAAACAATAAAATCTATACGTATATTATGTTAAAATTTAGATCCACAACGACAAAAAATTCGGTTGGATACTTTTTATTTGCGGTGGTTTTGAATAAAACGCTTGAATTTTGAATAATCGACTTTTTTCGGGTTGAAATCTACTCATTATCTCTAAAATCGATGCGACTACTGTTACAACAATAAACGAATAACTTCATCTTATTTCTTTTTTTAAGCAATAAAACTTTTTACGGTTAACGGATTTTCTAAAGACGTCTCGAACGGTTCGTTTTGTGTGTTTTTTGGAATTTTATTTCTTTAAAAAAATGATAAAAAGCTCTCTTCATATTGAGCGTAGATGAATAGGGATCATTAATTTTTCAAATTTCACGGATGTTTATGAGTCTTCGTAATAGATTGGACTTCTTCTCGTTAATTATGCTGATTTTCTATCAAATGGTAGTTTATTGTGCTCTATCCTCAAGTTCTAACAAATCAGGGATGTCTATAAAAGATATTCCACTTCTATCTTCAAGTTTTGTTATCATCTTACAACTAAACTACATTGAAACAAGCATAACGTTTTTAATAACAGTTTTAATTGTTATATTACCCATTTTAGTTCAGTCAGACGAGTATACTCAATTATTACCCAATAGAGCACAGTTTTTGCTTGTAAACTAATAGTAAACTTTTAGAACATTAATTAACATTAATTTTAATTAAAGTCAAACAATAATCAACAAAAAATTTAATAAATACCAGCTTAATATTACAACAAAAAATTTATCGTTTCTCGAACGCCATATAGAGTCCACCTTGCGGCCGTAGAACTATCTCCGAATAGAACTTCACCTCGTCAATTTTCTTCATACTTTTTATTTTGAATCGTCGCAAAATTGTCGCCAATATAATCTTACTGTTGCGTTGGGCAAATTTCTGACCTGCAAAACGGGAAAAATCATCGATATAAATATAAATTGATCGATTGAAACCAGTCGGTGAAATCTCCCCTTTTATTGTTCTTTTATACGATTTGCACGTACCGATATTCGGTGCCCCAATGGACATTTAGACGGCCTTCTTCTACACTTATAGCCGGTATAGTGGCTATTATTGTCGGTGGATATAGAGGGGAGATTGGCGTGCGTTGTTCATCCGGAAGGATGATATTAGTAAAGTGTCGGAAAGTAATTTTCTACATTGAAAAGGAAGAAATGAGGCGTGTTTTTGCGTGAATGTTTTAAAAACTCTACAGATATTACGATGAATTTCGAATTATTGATAAGAATTTCGTTGTAATCGCATCTTATTAAATAGAATTCAATTGATATGAATAGTAAAAGTATAGTCAGCTTTCTGTACAAACAGTTCTTGTATTATGGGGAGCTAATGGAGTGGAAGATGATTAGAACGAGCCTTCGTTCGCGAATAGAACTTGTATAGTGTTGAAGATAGCGTTCTGTATTTGCTGACAAAAGCTGATTAATACTTTCCCTGATAGTTTTAAGCGTAAGGCAATTACACTTTTTATCGCCCTTCGATATTTCTGTAAGAACCTCAATAATTTCACCCGGCGCATCCACCAATTTTCGATCACTACATTTTTAAAAGCCGACTATTTTTCTTAATTTCCCGGCAAACTAACAGACCGATTGGAAAATTTCTTGCATATTTGGAGAGGCTTTTCAATTTGCTATCAATTAAGGGCACAGAGTAGCTGTGAGATTTTTAACCGGTAAAAATGTGAATTTCTAACTCGCGATTTCTCGCTTGTTCTTGGGACTACGGCAACCGCAGATAGATTTTTGAAAAGAGCATTTCTTATAGCCTCTAACGGTTATTTTCGTTTTTCAAACTATTGATACAAGTGTGAATTACAGACGAAAATCTAACAACATGTGTTTTTCGTAATTTTGTACAATTTCTTGTATTTACTCTTATAACTTGACCAATTTTGATTATTTTGCAAAAATTCTCCTACTGTTAGATAGCAAATAAAAAGTTCTTTTCAAATCTTTACGAAATTTTCGGATTCCACTGTTAGTTTTCCGGAAAATTAAGACAATGTGTGGGAGGAGATATAAGAATTTGGGCACAGTTTTTATTTTACAGCTTTGATAAACCCCTCATTCGAAAGCTGATACAAAAGCCGAGGCGAATGTGAATCCGGTTTTTTTTGAATTTTGAAAATTGTCCGAGTTATCGCGGAAAAACCAATTCGCCATTATTTTCACTTATAAAAGTTAATTATTTTGCTTTGAAATACGTACGGTTATGTAGATAATTTTGTCCTGTTTCCGATTGGCCTATTATTTTTGTAAAAAGTGTTGATTTACAAAAATAATAGGCCAATCGGAAACAGGATAAAATTATCTACCAAATCGTATGTATTTCAAAGCAAAATAATTAATTTTAACAAGTGAAAACAATGCCAGATAAACCAGTTGGTTTTTCCGCGATAACTCAGGCAATTTTCAAAATTCAAAAAAAACGAATTCACATTCCCCTCGGCTTTTCCATTTGCTATCTAACGGTATAAGAATTTTTGCAAAATAATCAAAATTGACCCGGTTATAAGAGAAAATAGGAAAAATTGTACAAAAATACGGGAAAAACATGTTGTTAGATTTTTGTCTGTAATTCAAATTTGTATCAACGTTTTGAAAAACTGGAAGAACCGTTAGATTTTATAAAAAATGCTCTTTTCAAAAATCGATTTCGGGTTGTCGTAGTCCCAAGGACGAGCGAGAAATCGCGAGTTGGAAATTCACATTTTTGCCGGTTAAAAATCGGACAGCTACTCTGTGCCCTTAAAACAACAAACATTCGGTTAAAACCATATTCATTGAAATAAACTTCTAGATTTTCATTTATTTTTGTAAAAACTATAAAATCTCTGAAATACAGTTTGAAATGTTCTTTGAAACAAGCCCAAAAGCTTAAATTCGTTATTTCTAAAAGATACAAAAATTTCAAAATTTCTATAGAGTTTGCCCGGCGCATCCACCAATTTTCCACAACTAAATTTTTAAAGAATCCGGCTATTTTTCTCACTTTTCTAAAAAATTACCAGACCAATTAGGAAATTTCTTGCATATTTAGAAAATTTGCTATCGATTAAAACCCATTACAAAGCTCCCAAATTTTCATCGATAACTCAAAATTTCTACAATATTTTCCAAAATTATAGAATTTCTGTTATACAGTTTGAAATGCTCTTTGAAATAAGCCCACAAGCTTGGATTCGTTATTTCTATAAGACACAAAAATTTCGAGATTTGTATAGTTTCGCCCGGCGCATCTACCAATTTTCCACGACTAAATTTTTAAAGAACCGGACTATTTTTCTCAATTTTCTAGAAAACTACAGACCGATTGGGAAATTTCGTGCATATTTGGAGGCCTTTCAAATTTGTTGTCGATTAAAACCCATTACAAACTGAGATAAGCTTCCAGATTTTCATCTATAATTCAAAATTTCCACAATATTTTCCAAAATTACAAAATTTCTGTTATACAGTTGGAAATACTCTTTCTAACAATCCTAAAAGCTTTAATTCGATATTTTTATGACTCAGTGATTTCGAAATTTCTATAAATAAGGATAGAGTTTTTTAACTTGCGCATCCACCAATTTTCCACAACTAAATTTTGAAGGAGCAGGACTGTTTCTCTTAATCTACCGAAAAACCACCAGACTGATTAGGAAATTTCTTGCACTTTAGAAAGCCCTTCAATTTGCTATCGAGTAGAACTCATACTCATTGATATAAGCTTCTAGATTTTCATCTATAACTCAAAATTTCTACACGATATTCCAAAACTATAAAATCCCTGTGATGCAGTTTAAAATGCTCTTTCAAACAGGCCCAAAAATTTGAATTCGATATTTCTATAAGACGCAGTAATTTTGAAATATTTATAAAGACAGTTTTCGCGCGGCGCATCCACCAATTTTCCACAATTAAATTTTCAAGGAATCAGATATTCGTGTATAATTCAAAATTTCCACAACTATTTCAAAAACTATAAAATCCCCATCATTCATCTTAAAATACTCTTTCGAACAAGCCCAAAAACGTGAATTTCCATTAAAAAAATGAACGATAAATCGTCCGCTAAACTTTCCCCTTTTTTACCGAGTTCTAGCCCGACTCCTTAAATATTTCGTCTATACCCCGACCAAAATCTTCGTATTTTCCATGCCGTAGAATAAATCGTCTCTGAAATTGGACAATTTGTTGTATCCTCTCTCTCTACCTTGCTAAAACTTCTATAACGACAACGACACAAAATTACACTGCGGTATAATATAATAAACGTTGCCGCTGTTTAGTAACGGTGAAATTTCCACAATAGCTTGTGGCATTTTTAATTGTTTACAATTACGAATAACCACCGAATAAATCGATCGAAATTAATAAGGATAATTCGTACTTACCGAGACAGTTCCTCGGTCCGGCACTGAACGGTATAAAAGCGTACGGATGGCGTTCTTTTGATCGTTCCGGCAGGAAACGATCCGGATCGAATTGTTCTGGATTTGGAAATTGTTCTGGATCATGATGGATTTCGTTGATGTGGATCGCTGCAGTCACACCGGCCGGAATTACACGTCCATCTAGAATGAAAACCAAAAAATCGATGGATTTAATAATAAAAGTTTCGTATGGCTAATTAGGATTTTAATCCGAGTTGGATATAAATTAAACTAGAAACCTCAGTTTATAATTAGATCATCCATTTTAATTAAGTAATGTTCGTGTGGATTTATTCGATAATAAACAACTAAAAATAATGAAATATTGCTTATAACATTCTTTTTGTGTTAAAATTAACTTGATTTACTCGATTTAAACGTCAAATTATTTGATTCTAGCCGGATAACAAGATGATGATGATGATATAAAAACTTATTTTAGGATTCGTTCCGTTGTCGAAACACGAATGGAAGTTATTTGTGGTTTGTATTGATTCTATCTGTATTTTTTCGTTGTTGGGCGATTCTTATCTTTAGATTTGTAGCTAATATACGAGAGGGTGGAATAAGAAATAATCTATTTATTCGCCTTTTAGAAAACTTTGAAATTCAGGACATTTTTGTAATCCATATGTTTAAAAATAATAATAACAAGAGGGTGGATTTTAATCAGACCGTACTTGTTCGTTTTAGTGGATTTTTTACCGTATTGTAGCAGAGAAATTCTCCCAAGTGTGATATTATAATTCGAAGCAAACTTATTTTCATCACGTACAACATGCCGGTGATGTATATCAAAAAAAATTGTTTATTCTACCAAGAAATCTACAAGAGATAGATGAAAAAATCCACAACTATTGAAATGATTGTAGAATATTGCGGGAGAAGTTCTTTAATTAAACTTAAATTTCTATTTCGATCCGATAATACTCACTGATTTCAACATCTGTATCGAGAGATCTTGCAATCACTGGAATTACCGGTATTAGTCGGAGTGTTTCTTTAATAACACGATCGAGATATTGCATTTCGCTGATATCTTGAGGTGTAATTGGACGTTCTTCGCCGTGGAAAATATTATCCAACTCTTCATGGACGTTACTCTATAATAATATAAGTAGAAAATTGTGTAATTTATCAAATCTAAATTGCTTTCAATCATATATTTTGTAACCCTGTGGAAGTCGTGATGTGTCAGTCAAAAATCGAGAGTAAAAGTTTACGGACGAAAATTTCGTTAGTTTTCGCCGTCAATGTCATCGTTGACATGTTTAAAGATTCGAGTTGAACGTTTTATTTACAGACAAAAGTGGTTTCGTTGAAAAAAAACTGAATTCCCTCTACTATTATAGCGTTTCTTTCCAGAACAAAGGTAGCTTAATAAGAATAATTACCTGAATTTCTGGATAATTTCCCAACGTCAACAATACCATAGAAACTGTGGCTGTGGTCGTATCGTGGCCCTGTAACAGAGACGTAAACCCATCGAAAAAATCACACCGGTAAAGAGGACAAAAGCTTTATTAATTATCGTTGTAATAAAGTAGAGATTTTCCCTGTGAATTTCACTCCGAACGGTATCTTTATAGTAGAAGTGAATTTGCAGGCATAGCGATATCTGGAAAATACATTTCCGCAGTCTTGTCGGATTTACTGTCTGTAATCGATACGAAGTGGAATCCCTTTTGGGCTGTTCACTACTTCTGGTCATTTGTTTCGCTCCAACTAAAAAGAGCTGACGAATATAGACAACGTCAACGAACCGATGTGAAATTTTATCTAATATGTTCTATATGATCAACATAATTAAAGTTTCCGTAATTTAAGAAGATTTAACGGGAACTTGGATGGCAGATAGTGAAATAATGTCGCCCATCAATTGTTTAGAATTGGGGGCTAAATGTACATTAAT
The DNA here is from genome assembly GCA_013841185.1 of Hycleus phaleratus. Taxonomy (NCBI): domain Eukaryota; kingdom Metazoa; phylum Arthropoda; class Insecta; order Coleoptera; family Meloidae; genus Hycleus; species Hycleus phaleratus. Next base: position 21,462 of record JACDRP010000140.1, read on the forward strand.
CGTGTATATTGCCCGTTGGATTCTCCACAATAGTCTCCAACAATAGACAGATGGACTTTACAAACATTATATAGAACTTTGTTCATTAATTACAGATTATGAAGGATTTGCTTTAATCGATTGAATGAAAAATCTTACCGCAAACATGAACGTATCGACCTCTTCGCGTATGTCCTCGTCGCTGAGGCCGGCGTGACCCCTCTTATTTGCCTCCAGGAGCAAATCAAGGAAAGCTAAACGTTTCTTTTTACCGAGCAGAATATCCTCGTTAGTCAATTCGTTATGATTAACTTGATTGCCTTCGAGTTTCTGTTTCCGTTCCTGTATCACTGTTCTAGTGAATCTATGGAGAATCTCCAAATATTTCTTGTGTTTGCGTCCGGCAGCCGTTCGATTGAAAATAAAATCGGGATGTAGATACGGCCGGAATAGACGATGTATGATAATATCGGTAATTCTGTAAATTGTCAATTTTAATTCGTTTTACAAGCGATTCGATTTAGTAAATTCGTACCCACAAACTGCTTCTACATATTCAGTATTGGAACAATTCATGGCATTAATTTCAACTCCCATTGCGGTTTCTAGAACAGATTTAAAAAGATTATCGATATGACACCGTATTTCAATGATTTTTGTTGTTAAATCGCTATTAATTCCGCTAAAAATTAAAATATCGCCTTTATATTTGTTCCAGTCGATTTATCGACAACAATATCGCTATCTTGTTCGTCATAAAGGCTTGTATTGGAATAAAAATTCCTGTTCATTCAATATTGAATCGAATTGGGCGATAATATGGAAATTATTGCCGTCTGTTCTTTATTCTTCGTGATTCTTTCATATGTTCATTTCGAGGAAATTGCACGAAATTCGTACAGAATCGAATGAAACAATTCAATTTTCACACATTAATAAAGTCTTCTACCAATATAGAGTTGTTCATTCTACGTTTATCTACAACGATTTTACCGAATGCGAATCACGTTTGACTCTTTCGATTTTTCCTTTGGTTATCTTTGGTGGATTTTATCGGGAGATTTGTCGTACAACTCCAACTCGATGCAATAGGAATATTATGAGTGTTTTATAAAAAAGGAAAAATTATTTGAGTTTTACTTGATCAAAATTTCAATGGTATTTCTAGAGATGTTATAGAGTAGAACAGAATCGGAAATAGATTTTCAAAAATTAACAATATCACCGCCTAATTTTAGAAAGATTTGGTAAGCACTTTAAATTTGCTTTATGTTGTGACAAAACTATTGAAAAATCGATAATATTTCCTAAATTATAACGAAAAATATGATTTTTTAAAATGCGCCCTCAAAGATAAGAGATAACTCGTATAACTCAAGTGACTCAAGGTTCATTTTGGAATTTTTCAAAATAAAAAACATTATTATATACTCCTTGAAATGCTCTTTCTAAGTTTGCTATATTCATTATAATAGCTTATCAAACAAAGGAAATATCGATGATATAAGATTAGCAGTCTTTGAACACAGAATCGAAAAAAGAGGTCTAATATACGCCTCCAGTTTCGGCCAATTTCTCGGAAAACTAACAATTCTATTGAAAAATTCCTTGGAGACCTGAAATTTGCTATATATTGTGAGAAAATCATTGAAAAATCGACAATATTTGTTAAATTATAGGGGAAAATATGAAAAATTCCACGATTTTCTTCTGTAACTTAAAGTTTAATTATAATTTTTCAAAATAATAAACGTTCGTAGATTCTACTTGAAATGCTTCTTCTAATACTGCTAAATTCATTACAATAGCTCATCAAACAAGGGAGATATCGATGATACAAGATTAGCACTCTTTAAACATAGAATCGAAGAAAAAGACCCCCAGTTTAAATCAATTTCCTGGAAAATTAACAAATCTATTGAAAAATTTTTAGGAGGTCTTAGAGGTTTCTTCAATTAGCTAAAAATTGTGGAAAAATCATTTAAAAATTGATTATATTTACTATACTATAAGGAAATTATGGAAAAATTATAGAAAAATACATACACCAATATTAACCTTTATAACTCAGAATTCAGTCGAAATTTTTGAAAACAAAGTACATCTTTGGATGATCCTTGAAATGCTTTATCTAATGGTGTTTGAGACGTTATAATATATCATCAAACAAGGGAAATACCGACTATTCAAAGTAGGACATTTTAAATACAGCATCGAAGAAAAAGCCCCCAGATCCGGCCAATTTTCCAGAAAACTAACAACTCTATTGAAAAATTCCTTGGAGACCTGAAAAACTGTTTCAATTTGCTGTATACTGTGAGAAAATCATTGAAAAATTGATAATATTTGCTAAATTATAAGGGAATTGTGGAAACATTAGAAAAAACGCATGCTCCAAAATTAATCTGTATAACTCAGAACTCAATCGGAATTTTTTTAAACAAATACGTCTTTGGATACTGCTTAAAATTCTCTATTTAACGGTGTTTGAATTGTTACAATATATCATCAAATACGGGAAATATCGATTATTCAAAATTAGCACTATTTAAACACAGAATCGAAAAAAAAATATATTATACATCCCCAGATTCGGCCAGTTTCCCGGAAAACTAACAAATATATTGAACAATTTCTTGTAGAACTTAAAAGCTTTTTCAATTAGCTAAATATTGTGAAAAAATCATTAAAAAATTGATAATATTTGCTAAATTATAACTGAAATATAGAAAAATTTAAAAAAACACTTGCCCCAAAATAAACTCCTATATCTTAGAATTCTATCGGAATTTTTGGAAACAAAATATGCCGTTGGATGCTGTTTAAAATGCTCTATCTAACGGTGTTAGAATTGTTACAATATATCATAAAATAAGGGAAATACCGATTATTCAAAATTAGCACTTTTTAAACATAGAATTGAAGAAAAAGACTTAATATATCCCCAGATTCAGACAATTTTCCGGAAAACTAACGAATCTATCGAAAAATTTCTTGCAGAACTTAAGAGCTTCTTCAATTAGCTAAATATTGTAAAAAAAATCAATGAAAAATTGATAATATTTGCCAAATTCTAACTGAAATATGGAAAATTAAAAAAAAGCATTTGCCTCAAAACTAACCCCGATATCTCAGGATTCTATCAGAATTTTTGGAAACAAGACACGTCTTCGGATGCTCCTTAAAATACCGTTTATAATAGTGTGTGAGTCGATAATTAAATTTCTGGACACTGGATCGAAATAGTACACTTTAAACCTCCAAGTGTTCAATAAATTCGTGTTTCTCCCATTTCAATAATTTCCGTTACCTATCCGATTGAAAATATGCAGAATAAATGCAGAAATAGAGCTCTCAAAGCTAGCGGAACTACTAACAGGCATCTAGTATTTTTGTTGGCTCAATCGAACCATAACCTGAAGGAAAGCAGACAGCACGTGGGAATTGTGTTTTATTTTATCAAATAAACAAAACTCGCCCGACGATCGATCTTGTATCAATATATTGACACATTCCTGTATACTCGACGGGTTTGTTCTTTAATAGAGGAACAATCGGAACGGTAGAGATAAAGAAAGCGAACCGGCGTGTAATTTTCATATCAACTTTGCTTTTGTCGCTTCAGACGGCTTTTGATAGAATTTCAGTCGGGTGAAGTTCTAACGCGAGAAAAGCCGTCGTGACAGATATTTACGCATATGAGCACGTTTATTCTTGTCTACTATTTTATAAACGAGTTTCACGTCTCTATCTTTCACCGTATAAATGTAGTGTCGGTCGGATAATGTTAGAGGTGTATGGAAATGGTGTTTTGCTCGAGTTTGTACGTGCTTTATTGCTAGAAACAACGTAAAAGACGCAATGTTACGTGTTTAGTACTCATTATTGCTTGGTGACGATCACATTTGTTACGACTAAACGCCTTGTAATATTCTCTTATAAAACAAGTGTACGGCTCAAATTGATGTTGTGGCAAAAAGAGGCATAACTGGAGCGAATTTAATAAAATTATTTGAGTGGATTGACCATCTGGTTTTAGAAATTGTCAGCAATTTTCGAATTTACCATACAATATCGTATTATCATTTGAACGATAGGAGTGCCGTCTGCCAAGTCGCCAGTCACGTCTTTTCAACTTTTATTCCCTATAGTTCTATTCAGACTTGAAAATTGTCTAATAACATGGTTGTACTGTTTAAATATTTCATGTATGTTGAAAAGTTTTCCCATTTCCGCAATGTCTTCAATAAATAACAATTCTTTGCGTACAAGTGGGAAAAAATCCGGCATTTTTGATTAAATTCCAAGCATTCTTGTATATTTTGGGCGAATACTTTTTAAGAACTTACCACAAATCACATCCAATGCACACAACGTCAACAATCGAAAAACATCAATAAATTTACCGGGACTAGATTGTTTTTCAATCTTGTCAGCCAATGTTTGACTTTTATCAACGAAAATTTCGTTCATAGCATCGAGAATCTTGAAATGGAACGTCGGCGTTATCAATTTTCGATGGGCACGCCATTTACTCCCTGTGCAACGAATTTAATTTAATCGAACAACAAATAGAAACGAAATAATACCTGAACCGGTCACTAGACCGTCGCCTAGCCAGGGTTTAGTGAAACGATAACTCTCCGATTTGGTTAAATTCGTCGAACTCGTCAATATTGGCTAGAAAACGAACAATTTCAATGGAACATTCCGAAATTACGTCTCAATTTACCTCGGCCAATTCGGCTTTCATTAAATGTACAGATGGCAAGCAGCCCACCCAGGTTCTAAAAAAAGGTCCATACCGTTTATTGCGCTCCATGTACGCTTCAAAAAAGTCTAAAATCAAACGTTCAAAATCGTGCATTTTTCGATTTAGTCGATGTCACCTTCGCGTTTTGCTTTATTCAATTCGTAAGTCGTGCCGATTATTGGGTACCATTTGGGCCCGCCGATCGGTTCTAAAGCGTCCCAGAATTTCTTCCGATATTGGTAGTATCGGAAAATTCGATGCAACAATAACGTCACTGCTAGTGTAATTAAAACTAACACAACATCCATTTTGGGGTGTTTACAATCAACTAAAACTACAATTAGTTGTATTTATAATTGCACTGTAGATTCACCTGTTTTGTGCGTGTGCCTTGATACGAATTGAAGTACTACTCGAGTGATAATTATCAATAATTACTGCAAAAATTGCACAGATGTCCCAAGAACAATAACAATAAAATTTGATACGCTTTTAAATTATCGGAAATCGATCGATATCGGTGGGAACGAGGCATTACTGTAATTAAACGGAAGTTATTTGAAGCTATGACGGCGGCTGAAAGATTTATGGCAGTTAATCAACAAGAAGTTGAGAGAACACAAGTGTATCTCAGATTTTTTCCCCATTCCATTCATGATGAACGATAAGTTTCCTTAGCGAGTTTTTCGCATTACCTTATCTTAATTGTTTTCAATTTCATTATGAATTGCAACACGTGTGGAATTTTCGATAATCAAGATTGGGCCTCAAAAATTATGACGCCACTTCTATTTTGATTTTATCGTAGAGATTGGGACGATTTTTTTTTTTTAATCAACAATTAATGCAGGTTGGATTGCGCTTACTGATGGGGAGAGGCCAACAAACCGCCTTTAGTACCGTCTCTTTTGTTATCACCGACTTTTATATAACTCTGCAACTATCTCGTTGAAACATCTCCAAGCTATAAACCTCTCTAAATCCAGTCTAGACATAGAAGTTTCTATCTAAGGATAATTGTCGTTTAAATGGGGATTCGACATTAAAAAATAACCCGATTTTGATTTTATAAATTGTACGTCATAATAGACTTGCTAATTGTGTTTACGTTTGGAAAAATGACAGGGGGTTAAGTCGATAAATCCACTCGAATATAAATGTTTCATTAAAAACCCGTTTTAAGACCAGTGCAAACTGCTGTACTCTCACAGGAGATTCTTCACACTGAAAAAAATTAATGGTTAGAATGTCCATGGGGGCCGTAGAGGATTTTTCAGTTTCAGACGACTTTACACGATTCCAACATCACAATCTAATAATGAATAATATCAACCACATTTACTAATCAATAATTGCGCATTACACAAATCCGGCGATAATTATTGCAACTTTATTAGCACAAAATTAAAGTTAATATGGCGTAATTGATGTCGTCTATATTTCCTTATCAATGATTTCAAAACAACAAAAGTGTTGTTATTTTTCCGGAATTTCTTAGGAGACATTCCAACGAACATTTTCCACAACATTAATTTGTTATGCTGTCATGTTTGAAATGAATTTGACTGACTGATTTGGAGCTTTGTCTCCACTTTCAGCTTATTTGCTTAACAAAAGAGCGGATGAGAATTGATGCACACCGCCTCCACGGTCCATTAATCAAACGTAATTGTTTTTTCTCCGTTTTCTTCTAGTGGATTATCCCGGAAGATACCACAAAGTCGCTTAATATGCGTTTTAATTACGCCGAAATATCAATACAAGTAGTGTTTGGAATTGGGAACACTCCTATTTTTCTGGTTCACCTGGATGAGTTCCAGGCTCGGACTGGATAGGAGGAATAAGCGTGGGTTTCCGCCGAGCCAACTGTCATTAGGAGGCCCATGCCATTGCCTTTTCAATTATAATTTTTAAAATTATTGAAGTAATGGAAACACCAATTTTTAATAAGCTTGATTTGGAAATATCGCAAAATTAAAGCAAATTTTGCTAGAGTATTTCAAGGTGGCTCTAAGGATGGTTACGTTTTAGAAAATTTCGACTGAATTTTGAATTACCTACAGAGTAAAATTTTGAAACAAGTTTTTTCGTAGTAATTTGTAATATTTTTATATTTTTCTCATAATTTAAACGATGTTGTTTATTTTTCAATCATTTTGACAGAGTGGAAAGTGTTTTCTAATTATTCAAGAAATTTTCCAATCAGTTGTCCCGGAAATTGCCAAAAAGTTAAGCGCCTGAATTACACCTTTGATGTCCTAAAAAGCCAATATTTAATAATCGATATTTTCTTTGTTTGGTGACATATAGCAATGGATCAAGCAGCATTGGAAAGAACATTTCAAGGAGCTTTAGTGAAAGTTTTTCGTTGTGGAAAATTGCACTTGAATCTGAATTTATAGACGATAATCTAGGAGCACGATTTTTTCTACATTTTTGAGCATTTTTTCATATATTCGCCGATAATTTAGCCAATATTACAAATTTATGAATACTTTTTGAAAAATACGTGGACAATGAGACGCGCTTTCCAAATCTTCAAGCACTTTTGCAATCGATTTGCAGAGTTTTCCGGGAAATTGCCAAAAATTCAAGTACCTCTTTTACACCTTTTTTCGATTTCGTGTCAAAACAATGCCCAAATTGAATAATCGATACCGCCTTTGTCTGATGGCATGTTTCAATGAATCAAGCAGCATTGGAAAGAACATTTCAAGGAGCTTTAGAGAAAGTTTTTCGTTGTGGAAAATTGCACTTGAATCTGAATTTATAGGCGAAAATCTAGAAACGTGATTTTCTTCTAAACTTTTGCACATTTTTCAATATTTTCGTCGATAATTTAGCGAATATTAAAAATAATCGAATGATTTTTGCAAAATTCATAAAAAATGGACAATTGTAATGAATCGGGCAGCGTTAGAAAGAGAATTTCACCATTAGAGTGATAATTCTATTTTGGAAAATTGCACTTGAATTTCAATTTATAGACGAAATCTAAGAGCGTAATTTTCTTCTATATTTTTGCACATTTTTCTAGATTTTCGCAAATAATTTAGCCAATATTATAAAATCACGAATAATTTTTGTCCAGCATCTAGACAATGAAAAGCACTATCCAAATCTGCAAGAAATTTTCCAACCAGCTTACAAGTTTTCTTAGACCTTCTTTTTCTCGATTTAGTGCCGAACAATGCCAATATTTAATAATTGATAACTCGCGTATTTTCGTCAATATTGCAATGAATGGAACACTGTTAGAAAGAGCAGTTCAAGATGCATCAAAGAAAGTTTTTTGTTTTACAAAATTGCACTCGGAAGGGAATTTATAGACCAAAATCTAGCAAAATGATATTCTTCTATATTTTTGCACATTTTCTATATTTTCGCCGATAGTTTAGCCAATATTATAAATTTACTAATGATTTTTGCATAATCTATAGAAAATAGAAAACGCTTTCGAAATCTCCAAGAAATTTCGCAAAAGATTTGCCAGTTTTCCTGGAAATTGCCAAAAAATTAAGCGCCTGAATTCTTCGAATTGGAATCCAAACAATGCCAATATTTAATAGTCAATAACTTGCTTATTTTCGGGAACATTGCAATGAATCAGGCGTCATTGGAAAGAGCATTTCAAGTAGCACTACAACAAATGTTTGGTTATGGAAAATTGCACTTGAATTTCAATTTATATACGAAAATCTAAGAGTATAATGTTCTTCTATGTTTTTGCATATTTTTCTATAGTTTCGCCAATATCTCAGCTAATATTATAAATTTATGAGTGATTTTTCGTTAGGACATAGAAAATAGAAAGCGCTTTCCAGATCTTCAAGAAATTCCCCAAACAATTTGTTAGTTTCCTGGAAATTACCAAAAAAATAAACGCCTATATTACACCTTCCTTCATTTTGGTATTCAAGCAATGCCAGTATTTAAGAGTCGATATTTCCCTTGTTTGGTGATATATTGCAATGAATTAGCCAGCATTAGAAACGGCATTTTAAGGAGCATTAGAGAAAGTTTTTTGTTTCGGAAAATTGCACTTGAATTTATAGAATTTATAGAATTCATAGAATTTATAGAATTTATAGAAAACTTTGGAGTATCGTTTTCGCTGATAATTTAGTCAATATTACAAGTTGAACGATTTTTGTACAATTTATAGAAAATAGAAAGCGCTTTTCAAATGCCCAAGAAATTTTCCAATCGGCTTGCTAATTGTCCGGACAACTCTAAAAATCTAAAGGCTTAGACTACACCTTTTTTACGATGTACTGTCGGAACAATGCCAATATTTAATAATCGATAACTCGCTTATTTTCGTAAATATTTCAATGAGATAGACAGCGTTAGAAAGAGCATTTCAAGGAGCATTAGAACAAGTTTTTCGTTATAGAAAATTGCACTTGAATTTGAATTTATAGTGGAAAATCTAGGAGCATGATTTTCCCTATATTTTGCACGTGAATCTATATTTTCACCGATAATTTAACCAATATTACAAATTTGCAAAATTCATAGAAAATGGAACGCGCTTTTCAAATCTCCAATCGGTTTGCTAGTTTTCCGCGTAATTTTCAAAAATTGAACGATCTGTATTACGCCGATAACTCGCTTGTTTTTTAGAGATAAACTCTTTCTAATCCCGTTAAGATGATTCGAATCTGTTTGGAAAACAAGTATTTATCGCACGCCGCCATCAACGGGGATCAAGTTGGCTTTTTTGAATCTCCACGAGGCCGAACTGATGAGTTCTGTCTCGTTTTCTTGTTGTGTTCTGTTATTTCAACAAGGATTGATATTATGCTTACTGCGGTGAAATTTCAAATGAAACAGTTACGGTCAACAATGGAGGGCTCTTCAATTGCGTGAGTATCCCGTTAACAATCGCTGTGAACGAACAAGAATGGCATGGAATACAAATAAAGGCTGTAGCATGCTTTAATTCAATAGAAAAGAAACAAAAACGGAACACAAAAAACAAATAAATATAAAATAAAATAAATTAAGAGTGGATCTACTACAGAAATATCTATGCAATTAAGATAAAATCCACTTATGAAACTGATAACAATTTCATTACGTAGATCTAAAATTGCTCCAGACTATAGGATAATTGAACTGTTGTTGTACAGTACTATTATCGCTAAATCAATGAATCTTCCATTGTTTTAGATAATTAGCGAAGTGTAAATTGATATCATTGCTGGTGCAAATATTGAGAATTTTAAAGCGAATTCTTCGAATAAAGCCAAATTCCTCTTTCAAGATAATTGACAAAGACGTAGGTACTAATTAAAGGATACGCCATATACGATTCTAATTAACATTCCAAATCTATTATTAAATGTTGATTAATTAATTATTTAATTAGTTGCGATTTTCGTCAAATTCGTGTATGATGGCTGTTAATAAATAGTTTGAATAGTGGAATTGAAAATGATGTAGAATTCGAGTAAACGACTGAAAATAAGGCATTATAGTTCCGTTAAAGTGCACTAGTATGTAACTGTAAACATTTCGTATAAATAACAGTACACAGTATTGCCGTTATGGAAACTTGCCCCCTGTATTTGTTCAGTCTCTACTCATTAAGTCGAAACTATGTCATTTCATTCAAACACTAATATTCTCTTATTGTTGTCGGGGATGTTCGCGTATCAAATTACCACAAAGCTCATGTTGTCTAGTCTTCATAAACTACAATTACTTTACCAACAATCTAGTTTATCAAACTTTAATCTTGAATTTTTACGTTCGATACAATTTCACCGGGCAGGTATTGAGCGAGCGCATAAAAAAAAATAACACGAAACTTGATGTTTTATGTATTAGCGTGGAATCTTCCAATTCTCCACGTTACTCTCATTAGAATACATTAATAAACTGGTAACTTTTGCCGATGCAAAGTTTTAACTAGAGAATAAATTTACTCCTGTAGAGAAGTAGATTTTTCTACACCGAATTATATTTATCGAAATTACAAAACCCGTTCTTCGTGACGCATAAAACTGGAAAGTTGACGAAACTTCATAATCAACTGTCGAGGATCTTGTTGTCGTTTCTAAGCTGTATTTTTGTTTCGGGACGATTAAATGAGTCATTTTTTGTTTGTCCGATTTGTTATCATCTAATTATCAATCACTAGAAAATCTTTGATTTTTTTTGTGCGAAATTGTAAACAACTAGAGATTTGTATAAATCGTCATTAATTTTAAAACAGGATTCGATAAAAACACGCTTTATTGTTCGGTTTAGACTAGGGTAACTATTGTTGTCATCCCCAAATACACCCGTTGACTTAATATCGGCTAGTGTTTTGTTACAGTTTTCATTATGTGGAAAATCGTTTGATTTTTGCTGGCTGATGAAATATTGCTTGATTCAATGCATCAAAAACGTGTGTTTTTTTCCCAGTTTTATCCCGCATGTTCGTGTAATGTTCACTGTCTATTGTTGTGTTTGTTCCGGAATTGCTCTTGTAATTGGCACAGAATCAGCTGCAATCCTTTGATAAATCATTGTAGAACAGCAATATTGCCCATATGGATTTCGATTTTTTTTTAACACAATTTATGGTCTTGTGTAATCTGGAATAATAGAAAAATCGTTGGCAAACACGACAGTTTATTAAATAAATAACGACAAAGGAAATGTGTTATCCTCCATTTAATTTTTTCGGTCGTGTTCTACTTTTATTAATTTGTTAAAATACAAACACGAATTACACGATGAAATATACGAAATAGAAAGCCACTCACCAATGCAGCGAATCTTTCAACTTGATTGCGTTTTAATACGTTCAAATAGGATTAATGTACGACTGTTGGTGGATTTTCGAGTATTTTAAAAACAAATAATTAACAAAGTTGATAGAGAAAAATCGAATAACAACAACAATAATGGAAATCGATGTAAATTTCTGTGATGACAAGCAAAACCACCATTCTACCAATACAATCAGACCGAAATATCAATAGAACATTGTTAATAGGGTTGAAATTCAATTATTCAACAATATAGAGAAATTGACAAAAGCGAACTAAAATGTTGAAATTGTTGGAAATTGACAAGGACTTGAATTGGGGATGTTGTGGAAGTGTAACAGCAACAGATTTTTACAAACTAATTCTAACGGAAACGGAATAGAAACCGAAATGAAAGCAGAAACAGAAACGGAAAAATTGATCAAAAAAATTTTCGGCAGTTTTCCGGAAATCAATATCGCCGGCGAATTTCTGAAAGATTTGGAAAGTGTTTTAAATTTGCTATATACTGTGAGAAAATTGTTGAAAAATCGATACTATTTCATAAGTTATAAGGGAAAATACGGATCTTTAAAAAAATGCCTCTAAGATTTTCCAAAATAACTCGAATATCTGAGTTATTCAATTGGATTTTTCTTTAATAAAAAAGCTAATAGACACTCTTTAAAATACTTTTCCTAAAACTACTGTATTCACCACAATCGAACAATGTAAAAATTGATTTTTTGACACCGAATTGAAGAATAGGATGTAATGTAAGCCCTCCAGTCTTCATCAATTTTCCGAAAGCATAACTATCTGATTGGAAGATCGTTTGGAAATCCGAAAATATCTTTCAATTTGCTATAAATTGTTAGAAAATCATTGAAAAATCGACAATATTTGTTAAATTATATGGGAAGGTACGAAAAACATATGTTCCAAGATTTGCTCTTGTAACTCAAAGTTTAAATGGAATTTTTCAAAATAAAAGACTTTTCTAGATACTGCTTGAAATGATCTTTCTAATGCTGCTATATTCATTACAATAGCTCATCAAACAAGGGAGATATCGATTATTAAAGCTTGGTACTTTTTAAACACAGAATCGAAGAAAAAGGACTAGTATACGTCCCCAGTTTCGGCCAATTTCCCGGAAAATTAACAAATTTATGAAAACATTCCTTGTAGATTTTAAAAGATTCTTTAAAAGCCAAATATTGTGAAAAAATTATTGAAAAATTATAAAAACATATAAGTGAAAGTGATTCTTTTTTTATTAAAAAAAAAAACGAGTCCTCTGACATTTTCCTAAATAACTTAGATCACTCAAGATTCAATTGGTTTTTTTTTTAATAAAAAAGCTAGCAGGTACTCCTTATACTAGTTTTCTTAATAATACTGTATTCATCACAATATATTATAAAACAAGCGATATATTGATTACTAAAATTTGTTTTCTTTCTGATAGCAAATTGAAGAAAAAGACATAAGGTAGGCCCTCCAGTTTCTAACAATATTCCGGAAAATTAGCTAATTTATTAGAGGATTTTTTGGAGATCCGAAATCTGTTAATTTGCTACTTATCCTGAGAAAATTATTAAAAAATCGACAATATTAAAGTATAGGGGAAAATATTAAAAACACCTGCTCCAAGATTTTCTTCTGTAACTCAAAGTTCAATTGGAATTTTTCAAAATAAAAAACATTGCTCGATACTTCTTGAAATGGTCTTTCTAATGTTGCTGTACTCATTACAATAGGTCATCAAACAAAGGAGATATCGATGATACAAAATTAGCACTTTTTAAACACAGAATCGAAGGAAAAGACCCAGTGTACGCCCTCAGTTTCGGTCAATTTCCCAGAAAACTAACAGAAAAATTCTTTGGTTACCTGAAAAACTGTTTCAATTTGCTGTATAGTGTGAGAAAATCATTAAAAAATTGATATTAGGTGCTAAATTATAAAGGAAATATGGATAAAATGTAGAAAAATACATACTCCAATATTAACTTTTATAAATCAGAATTCGGTTGGATTTTTTAAAAACAAATATGCTTTCAGTTGCTCCTTAAAATGCTTTATCTAATGGTGTTTGAAACGTTATAGTATATCATCAAACAAGGAAGATATCGATTATTCAAGATTAGCACTTTTTAAACAAAGACCTAAATACGCCCCCCGTTTCGGCTACTCTCCTAGAAAACTAACAACTTTATTGCAAAATTCCTCGGAGATCTGAAAAACTGTTTCAATTTACTATATATTATGAAAAAATCAATGAAAAATTGCTAATATTTTCGAAATTATAAGGTAAATATGGAAAAATGAGAAAAAACACATGCTGTAAAATTAACCTCTATAACTCAGAGTTCAATCGGAATTTTTAAAAATAAAATACCTCTTTGTATAGTCCTTAAAATACTGTATCTATTGGCGTTAGGGTTGTTACAATAGATCATCAAACAATGGAGATATCGATGATTAAACTTGCGGACACCAGATCGAAAAAAATTGTAAGTTTTCAATAAATTCGTATTTCTCTCATTTTAATAATTTCCGTTATATCGCTTGAAAAGGCGCAGAAACAGAGCTCGCACCTTGCGGAAATACCGCAGTTGCAGAACCAGAAATAGAGATCTATAACATTTGTAATTTGCATTAATAATCTGATTCATGATCTGGATTTTGGCCGGTTCTAGCTTGCGGTCAACGTAAAAACAGACTTTATAATCCACCATACACTATATTTAATAATTCATAATGTCATTATTTATTTAGGAAAACTTCCAGACGTGGTATAGTGGCGCATCCACCATTTTCAACTAATTATGAAATTGTCTAGGGCGAGGTGTACGCTTAATTTATTTACGGTACATGGATAGTGTAGGGGACCTTTTAAATAAAACAATACATAACATCGATTATCCAACATTAAACCAAATACTAACAGCATCAAGATAATGAAATATGGAGCATACACCGAATCGACTCGCGCTAATTATCCGACATTGTAATCATGCAATCAAGTACGGTGGAAGCGACAATAACATAAATCAAATTAAAAACAACAATATTGATTGTTGTTTATTGAATTACCGCCGGTTATTGAAAAATTGTCCAATTGTTTCAGGGGTCTATTTTTTCGTTTTCGTAGACCGAAAGAATCCCGTGCTTGGGGATATCCGGCAAAGCTCCTTTTGAGAATGCGAATCGGATTCTCTAGCCGCCATGATCCTAGGAGATTTACTTATATGGATGTCTGAGACAGTTTTTGTTACTATTCGTAAATTCACGGTTCAGTGTTCTATTTACATCGTCTTGTGAAGCTTCGTTTTGGTCAACGATCAGATTAGTTTGATAGAAATCAGGGGAAATAATCAGAGTTTTCAGTGATTTATCAAATTCTTGACTAGGCGATTTCAGTGATGAATCTCGATATAAACATGCAACCCAAAATAACATCTTTTAGTTAGATTCCAATCCAATTAAATCGTGATTTATTTTCGGATTTATTCCAATTGAATTGTAGGATTCTAGCACGTCTTCAATACCATTTACAATAACGTTAATTCGTGCGATTCAAGTTTAGACGATTACAAGAATATTAAAGAGGCGTCTTTATATTCACATAATATCAGGTCAAACTAGAATAGATTCGTTTTCTTTGAAACATGCAATTATTTCCTTATCTAATTTCGGGTTTAAAACACAATCGAGTTGGATCTGGATCGATTCGCGTGCCCTATTTGATTTGTTGACAATTCTCATGGAAGTTTACCCGCAAATTTCCCTCTCTGCAGCTTTACTTTATAAATGTTTAATTTGTTGACGGCGGCTTAACCAAAAAATAAACACACAAACAAAACTAGATATAAAGACGTTTACGAAGCGAAACGTTCCATAATTTTCTACACAAACATACCGAAAGGTCGTTTTTCTTGTCGTGCATTACTGAAACTGCTCTCCTATTAAAAGCAAAGCAGTTTTATAAAAGAAAAGCTACAGAATGATGATTGCCTGTTGTTTTTTGTCTCTAAAGAAAAGACAATAACCGAGTTGGAAACGTAAAAAAATCTACCTTTTCGGCTCGATTTATCGGGGGACTTACAACAGAAAATACGCTAAAACAACAACGATTATCGATAAAAATTCCGAAGAATTATTGCATTTCAGTTAGGTTATTTACGGAATTCTTTAACGATAAAATTGAAATCTCTGAAATTGTTTTGAAACAAGCCAGTTTGCGAAATTGCCCACGAGTCAATTTAGATCGAATCATTACGTGCGCTTCAAATAAAAGAGACGAAAACCAAATCAAAGATCGATAACAAGCTTTTAGATTTGGTTATAAATAACTAACGCAGCGAAAAATAAACGACACCCGGAAAAATAAACGACTTGCTAGGGATTTCCGGATGGTGTTCTCAAATTTACGGTATTCGGAATATTAAAAACGGACGAATTAATCGAGTTGTAGTAAGGAGGCGATCTTTTATGTTAATCGAGACGGATTATGACGGCATTACTGTTATGTCCGGTTACTGATAACGCGGATATTGTCGCCGTTATCGTTATCTATTGGGTTAAAAAGCCTGGCGCGGCTAAATAGTAATTTGCTGGACGTAATTTCGCCTCTCTGCCGACTGTTTAGCTTTGCCATAATGAAGAGAAATGTTTGTTTAGATTTTAATTTCATTTCAGGTAGATGGCCGGAAAATCAACCAAAACATTTTTTGTCGGCCGTTTCCCTTAAATCTATCTCATTTGCTCCCAACGAACTAAAACGGTGAGGATTTTCATTTTATGTGTCAGCGTATCGCTTGCTCTTGTTATACAACAAGCAAATTTCAGCAAAATTTACTTTCATACACTCGTGTTTTTGCGCCTCATCCGCATCAGCCGTTCTAATGCCATTTTAAAAATATTCCACAATGAATGATTTCTTTTTTTTTCAGTAGGTTGGTATTTCTACAAGCGAAAATTTAATAATTTCTACGGAAAACGCTTCGTGTGTCTTTGTTCGTTCAATTGTTGTGGAAGCCAGTTTGTGTTCGCAACAAAACGCTTTTTTACTCGATATTTCCTTTTTAATTAAATTCAAATTTACCGAAGCTAATTGGAAATATTGCCGGTTAATCTAATACGCTACAGTTTTACATAAACTTATTGATTTTTCCATAATTCACTATTTGAGTGTAGCTCGAACAATTCCGCCTTCTCATCGTCGATTTTTAAATATTTCCGATTATTACGGCGGATCTCTTGAAAGCAACCAATTTTTCATTTTAATGGGACACTTTACGAACAAAATCGAAATCATCTTTGTATCGATGCGTTAAAATCGCACAGAAATTTGTTATATTGGAATTTGTGCTCGATGATATTGGCGTGGAAATAATTTAAACGAGATTAAATACAAAAAAACACGCCGAGGAAAATTCTAAATAGAAGCTTTTCATTTTATATTCAAACTCCTCTAGATTGTTATTTAATCATTAAACGGAATAGTTGAACAATTTTGTTATAGTTTGCAGGAAACTAGCCAATTAATGTTTCAATAATAACTGTTAAAGTTTCATGGTTTATTTGTTCAACAATAATTGTAGTTGTAATACACACCGAGAATTTGTGGGAATTTCTGAGAAACTCGGGTGATGTGAAAACAATTTTTAAAGATAAAGATAAATTCCCAAATATGGCCCTACGTGATGCGCCTATTTATGTCACCGTATAAATCTTAGCATTTCAGCAACGAGTCAGGCCCGAACTGGCCAGGGCGGATAAGCGGGGTTTCCGCAGGGGCCAAGCGCAATTCGGAGGCCCATGCCATTTGATTGTTATTTTTTAACTGTTTCTAGTAAGCGATATGTTGCTTATTTTTGGAAATATCCAAATATTAAAATAAATTTAAAAAGAGCTTTTCAAAGTGGACCTAAGTACCTTCTTGATTTTGGAAAATTTCGATTAAATTTTCAATTACATGTTTCTTTGTAATATTTCACAAATTTTTATATTTTTCCTTATAACTTGACCAATGTTGTTTGTTTTTCAATGATTCTGATAGAGCTTATAGAAAATGAAAAGCTTTTTCCAAATATTCAAGAAATTTCCCAAACGGTTTGCTAGTTCTCCTGGAAATTGCCAGAAAATTAAGCATCTGAATTACATTACATTTCTTCGATTTGGAATCCAAATAATGCCAACATTTAATAGCCGATAACTTGCTTATTTTCGTGAATAATGCAATGAATCAGGCATCATTAAAAAGAGCATTTCAAGAGGCATTGGGAAAGGTGTTTTTTTTTGGAAAATGGTCGTTAAATTTGAATTTACAGAAGGAAATCTAAGAGCATAATTTTTTTCTACGTTTTTGCATATTTTGTTATATTTTCGCCAATATCTCAGCTAATATTATAAATTTACGAGTAATTTTTCCTTAGGAGATAGAAAATAGAAGGCGCTTTCCAAATCTTCAAGAAATTCTCCAAACAGTTCGCTAGTTTTCTGAAAATTACCAAAAAATTAAGCACCTTTCTTCGATTTAGTATCCAAACAATACTAATATTTAATAATCGATATTTCCCTTGTTTGATGATATATGGTAATGAATCAGGCAGCATTAGAAAGAACATTTCAAGGAGCAATAGCGAAAGTGTTTTGTTTGGAAAATGGAGCTTGAATTTGAATTTATAAAGCAAGTTTCTAAGAACACGATTTTGTTCTACATTTTTGTACATTTTTCTATATTTTCGCCAGTAATTTAACCAGTTTTAAAAATTTAGCAATGATTTTTGCACATTATTTAAAAAATGGAAAGCACTATCCAAATATTCAAGAAATTGCCCAATCGGATTCTTTTTTTTCTAGGAAATTGCCAAAATTGAAGAGCTTATATTACACATTTTTTTCGATTTAGTGTCGAAACAATGCCAATATTTGATAATCGATAAGTTGGTTATTTTCGTAAATATTTCAATAAATAAGAAGCAGAGCATGTTAAGGAGCTTTAAAGAACGTCTTGTTTGGAAAATGGCACTCGTATTNTTTTTTTAATCGCACACCTACGCACCGCCATATTGTTATTTCAAATGACAGAAGTTTCGATTTTTCGCTAAATTAATTGAAACTCAGCCAAAATTACACGATATCAATTGTTAATTTCTGTATAATTAAAAAAGAAGGGACAAAAAACAACAACAATAACATAACCTCAATTTAGTATGTAGTCAGATTTTTTTAAATTTTATAAAATATTGAATATTATCGAATTTAGAATAGAATAGAAAATGATTGATAGTGAAGAAATACCAACAGATGACCCATCAACATCAACAAAAACATCACATAATAATACAATTAATATAATGAATCAATTGATTTGTCGTTTATGTGGAATTAATAATGTTAATAATAAATTGATTGGAATTTATAGTGAAGAAGGTATGACAAATCAACTAGCATATAAAATTAATGAGTACTTACCGATTAAAGTACAAGAAAATGACGATTTACCATTACATTGTTGTTTGAATTGTACAAATACATTATTAGCATGGCATGAATTATTTATAACAACGGTAACAACAGCAAATCGATTTCAAGACTATTTAAACAATAAACAAATCATCGTTGATGTTGCATTTATGGAAACGAAGAATATTATCACAGAATCAACAACAACAACAACACAAAGGTTAGAATTTCAATTAATTCTAAATACTAATTGTTGATATTTTGTTATAACAAATTTCGAGTTTCTATGGCGACCAACTATTGTTTCTTAATCACAGCCAATTTAGATTAAATTGAATTATTTTCAGATTATATTATTTGAGTGAATATTTCTCAAATATAACTCGAGAATCAATTAATAATGTAATTAATTGTCGATTTTAATCATTCTGATAGTCTTAAATTGTTTTATAATTATAAAATTAATATTATCTTAAATTCAATCGAGTTGGCTTGATTTTTGGTTGCCATAGTTATTTATTGGTAGAAAAATCAAACAAAAAACAACTGACATTTGAATTTTATAAACAAGTTGACTTGATCTTATCTGAAAATTTAAGGATTGTACTTATTGATGAGACCTTTTTAATTAATTTTTCTCTTATAAAATGCCCTCTTGTATTAGAAATTTATATAGGGTTTACCTTGCATTAGTGTCGTAGCTTGATTCGATTATTTGTTTACCAAATATGAAATATAATAGTGTGAATCAAGTTACGATTGATCACTAAAGATATAGTCCACTGTTAAGTAGTACTTAGTTGAGTATTTGGTAGAAATCATCAGACTTGCGTTTAAATTCTATTTTAAGTTAAATTTAATGATTTAATTGATTATTAATAGAGACTGTGTGTTACAGGGTAGTTGCAGACCAATTATCGTCAAGTCTGAATGATTTCTGTCAAATACCAAACAATCCATCACAACTTAAAAAACAAATCCGGACATTCAAAAATAAAAGAAAACCAACAACAACAACAAATCTAACAACATTCTATAATCAATCAAATTTCGATACTTATATTATACCAGATATAGAACCGAATTTAATTAATGAAAATATACCAACTGAACCGACTGAATTTAAAATCGATATAGAAGAGACGAAAATTTTAATGAATAACGAGAATCCAACATTGATTGAACGAGCATCTGGATCATCAACATCAACATCATCATCGTCATCATCATCGTCGTCATCATCATCATCGATATCAAGTGATGATTCCGATATAGAGAAACCAAGAAAGATTGTGTTTGCTTGTCCGTGTTGTTCTGTAATGTTTGCGTTAAAGAAAGATGTTAAAAATCATATAAAAACCCAACATCCTGGCAACGAAAATATGTCACCAATACAGAAAGATATACCAGAACAATCGAAATTTAATAACGATAAAGAACGGCGTAAAAACAATAAATTAGACCAAGATGCAACTAATGCAGCTAAAGTTATTGTAGATGGACGGATTTATTATAATTGTAAAGAATGTGGTAAAAGTTTACATTCACCATATACTTATATGTGGCATATGAGGATACATACAGGTGAACGGCCTTATGTTTGTGATTTATGCGGTAAACAATTTCGTGTATCGCAAGGTTTAGTTCGACATTTGCGGGAAACACATCAAGGTATTAAAAAATTCCCATGTGATCTATGTGGACGTATGTTTGCTACACGTAGAAATGTCGAAGAACACCGACGTATACACACAAATGAACGTCCATATATTTGTGATTTATGTGGTAAATCATTTAAACAAAAAGCCTCATTATTTGTACATAAACGTTCACATAAGAATTATTTCCCATTTAAATGTAGTTATTGTAATCAAGGTTTTCGTACAAAACCACCATTATTGATACATATAACTCGGCATACTGGTGAAAAACCGTATAAATGTGAAACTTGTGGTCGTTGTTTTCGTATAAAATATGAATTGAAACGGCATCGTTTGATACATTCAGATGAGAAACCGTTCCATTGTACTGTTTGTGGTTTGAATTTTCGACAAAAACGCTATTTAAGGAATCATATGAAATCCAATCATAGTTTAGTGAATATATAAAGGACGATTATTGTGATTTAGAATTGTAACACTTGTATTAGGGGTCGGGTTACAGCGATTTCTCTTCCATTGTTTTACCCAAAACTCCAATTTCTCGGTTTGTTGGAAAGTATTTCAAGTTCTATAAAATTTAAATGAAAAGACTTTTCAATTATAACTTAAAATTATCACAAAAATTCCCAATCAGAGTTTTCAGTGAAAAATTAAAGAGAAATGGTTTATCAAAGATTCCATTTCCCAGTTGTAACCCGGTTGCTTAAAGTAGGTTTTTGTTAATTTTGAATAATCGTGCAAAGGAGGCTTATTTTAAATAGATTTTTCTTAACTAATTATAGCGATAATAAAGAAAATTGTACAATTTAAAGAGACTATTAATACCCAGCGTTGTTATGGTAATAAATCGGCAAAAAGTTAGAGAATACAACTGTTAATTTATTATCTAGAAGAGCAGAGCCTCTATCTTACTCTTGACAATTTCATCGATGTATTGTTGAAAAAAAAAACAAGAATAAAATAAGTTATTCGAAAGAAACTAATTTCCGGCGTTGTCATGGTAAGAAATCGGCAATAAGTTAGAGAATACGACTGATTGTCTTGTCGAATTAACAAAAAGGGTACATTTATTGGCAATTCGACTTGTAAAATTGAATTTTGAATAAGTGCTGCTTTTATTATTAACCCCAATTTAATTCAAAAATCAATAAATTTTACTGCTACTACTTATTTACTGAAACTATAGAAATGTTGAATAAAATTGAGTATTCAGTGATTCTCTAAATTTTTGACGATTCATTACCAACACTTCAATTATCCATATGATGGAAGAGGAAGATAGAAGCGTTGTCATGGTAATGAATTGTCGGAAAGTTAGAGAATACGATTGTTTTTTTTTTTTTTAATTTGATGATATTAAAAAAGTTCAATTATTTTCCAGGTTGACGACACTTTTGGATGAAAATTCAATAGACGATGATCTACTAACATTTGATCAAAATTCACCAACTACCTACAATTGTGATTATTGTGGAATTTTATTCGATAATCAAACGGAATTAGACGATCATATTGTCCATCATAAATCGATACGTAAAATTAAAAGTAAACCATTGATAATTAAACCGAATCAATTGTTGAATTTGAATTACAATGAAGATGATGATTATAAGATTGAATCGAATGAAGAATTTAATAAATTTGCAAATTTAACGACGAAAATGTGCACAAAATGCAACATAATATTCCGTACGAAAACATTATTGAAGAAGCACGTTTCGGATAAACACAACGTTAAATTGAAACGATCTAGACGGAAAAAATCGGAAATAACACCAACATTCTTCTGTGATAGATGCGATAAAGGTTTTACACGCAAATCCGATATGGAGAAACATAAAAAAATGAAACATTCAATTGACGAGAAATCAACAAATGATTTAATGACGAATAACGAAATTTTAAAACGTTGTAAAATCACCGATACTGACGGTAAAATTTATTATAAATGCGATTATTGTTCGCGTATCTTCAAACAATCGTACAATATGATCCGCCATCGCACCATCCATACAGGAGTACGTCCATATTGTTGTCATATTTGCGGTAAAAGTTTTCGTATGTCGAACGGTCTAAATCGACACATAAACGAGCACCATTTGGGTATAAAAAAATACAAATGCGAATTGTGCACGAAACGATTCTGTTCGCGCGCGACCTTCGATGAACATTCAAACATACACACCGGTGATCGTCCGTATGTTTGCGATATTTGCGGTAAAACTTTCCGACAGAAAGGCTCTTTGCACATTCATAAAACCTTCCATACCGATAATTATCGTTTCAAATGCGATATTTGCGATAAGAAATTCCGTCGAAATCAAGAATTAAAGCATCACAGTTGGATTCATAGCGGCTATAAACCGTACCGTTGCAACAAATGCAATACGGGTTTCCGATGGAGGAACGATTTGAAACGCCATCAGCGCATCCACGAGAGAGTTGCAATTGAGGAGATTGTCTGCCGGATTTGCGGATTGAATTTTATTCAGGAGCGGTATTTGAAGGCCCATATGCGGATGCATTTGAATGTGGAGAAAATCAAACAGGAGATTGATACACCAAAGACTAATTAATGGTAGAATTAACCAATTTTTTAAATAAATAATTATAAAGCATATAGTTTGAATATTCATAATTAAAATTAAAATATTCTATCACATTGTCCTATATAATGATGCAATAATCGATCAATTAACGGATTAATTGAAACCAATTAGTCTATAAAAAGTGGTATGTATCAATAATGATATATGAATAACGGCATATATGAATAAATACGGATATTTTAATATATTTGTAACTAATCACTCTGCTGTTGCTGTTGTATTCTGGCTTTGTGTTGATTCCCTACCCAATGAACTACCAGGCGAATCGGCGTTCTCGTTGATAAGCCGTTGTCGTTCCCTATACATCGACACACGGATATTCTCCAATTGGTGATAACGGCACAATTTCAATAGGGCACAAACTGATAAACCGACCCATGTTGCAAACGAACCCCATACACCAAACTGAGCCGTACCCAATTCAATATAGAAATGAGTTGTATTGATACCGTCTTGTTTATCGATAGCTTGACCGGCCGCCATTTCGCACCTATAATTAGATTTTATTAAAAAATCGTTTAATCAATTTTAAGAATTTTACGATGGGAAACGTTCAGTCATATTTTTACACCAAATCATGAACCCTAACGTTATCATTAAAGCCGCAATAATAGTCATACCACACAGGATTATTCCAGTTAAAACATCAATAAACGCTGATAAGAAACTACTATCGGTTCCTTTATACAAAAAAACTGATAATCTACAAATAATAAAATGATTTATAAATATTATTTATAATAAACGCTTTTACCGATAAATTTGTACGATTGAAACTAAACACAATACAACACCCACGAAAATCGTATAATTACAATAACATTGCGAGGCCCAATTCACCAACAATTGGCCATCGGTCTCCTGCCATTGTCCGGTTGAAAACAGCAAACAATGGCCCCTGAAAGAACAAAAACATCAGTCTTTTGTAGCGATTTCGAATGGGAAACAAACCGAAATTCATCCTGGTGAAGACTCATCGGTACGACAATACATAGCGATAAAATAAACGCTATAACATAACCGCAAATTTGGCTTAACAAAACGATATTACTTAAGGCCATTTTATTAAATTAAATTAATTCTTGGTTGAAAAAATATTTGTATTTATAGAAAATTGCGAAACAGAAACATTGGAAGATTTGACATTTGTGATAGTTTTGACAGCTGTCAATATTGAGCTTCCAAAACAATCACTAATTTAATTCAACAAAAATAATATTAATGTTATTAATTCTAAATTATAATTATCCAAATTGTTGATTTTTAATTTACAGTACAACTCCAATTGTGTTCAATTTTTAATAATTTTAATTTAAATTATTTTAATAATTGGAATTCTAACATTTTGAGTACCACAATCTTCTGTCAAATTACCATAAATTTCCAATACAGCGTTGTCAACTTATACAAAAATCGTTCAATTAAATAATATTGCTAATAAATTATAATAATTGATTGATAACTCAAATTCTAACCCTATAACCAATAAAAAAACAAATTAAATCAATACATATTGATCTACATAGACAATATTTGGTAATTACTATTTTTATAATTGATTATACCTCCAACATTTGGCAACGTTGTCGAAGTGTCAATTTAAAAAAGTGAGGTTAGCTTGTTATCAAATCAAAAAAACCAAACAAAATGATAATTAAACAATTACCGAGAAGATTAATGAATCTACATTTAAATCAACGATTATATTCAACACTAAATACGAACCATTACAATATTGTAATTGTGGGTGGTGGTATGATCGGTAGCACCCTAGCTTGCACGCTTGGTACGGCTTTTAATTGGTATTTTTATGAGAAATTGTGGTTAATTTTGTAGAATTACAGGTAAAAACGAGCGATTATCCCACTTGAATATACTTCTATTGGAGAATAGCCCGAAAATTGATTATAAAATCACTGAACGTTATAGTAATAGAGTATCGACATTGAGTTTGGGTACAACGAAATTATTGGACAATATTGGCGTTTGGCCGCATATAAAAAAAGGGCGTTATGCTCCGGTTAAACATATGCAAGTAATTTAACCGCTTATAGTTATTTTATAGGATTTTTAATTTATCTTTGAATTTCAGGTATGGGATGCTATGTCGGATGCTTTAATCACATTTGATGATTATAACAACAATAATAATGAAACTATCGCTTATGTTGTTGAAAATAATCTACTATTAGATTCAGTTAGTAAAGAATTATCGAAACAATGTAATGTTGAAGTGGTTTATCAATCGAAAATTAAACAATTCCAACAGAACGAAGAGAAGAACTTGATGGAGATTACAATGGAGGATGGTGGTACTTTAACCGCCGATTTGTTGGTGAGTTTTATCTAAATTGATATCAGTAACAATTCTAATTTGAATTTGATTAATTGTCCGGCAATTTTGGATATTACAAGTCAAAAAAGTGATGATTTCTACTTAAAATCGAAAGATAAATTACTATTATTTGACAAGTAATTTGAAAAAAAATTGAGGATTTATAAGAGGGGCCTTAGAGATTATTTGTCCAAAATTTGAGCCCTGTAGCTTATAGGGAAGTTGGAGGAAAAGCTAAACCCTAGAAATCCAATAGGATAGTTAGCTATAAATTGAATTCAGTTGAATAATATAAACATTAATTTATTTAAAAAAATACAAGTTATTGTGTATATTTTAACAATAATCAATTTAATTTTTGATTTTTGGCCAATTTATCGTTGATTTCTGTGATTCTCTGCCTGAATAATCTTTGAAAACTACCGAAATCTCTATTGAGTTGTTCGATTTGTTCCCATAAAAAATGTGGTTGTTGTTGATTATAATTATGATTAAATGAATTGAATCGTGTTAAAATCGGTGTATTCATCTTATTAAATTTCTTCTCCATTGAACGTTTCTTACTTTTCTCTTTACGTTCAACAACCAATTGATAAATATTCCGAATTAAATCTTTCGGTATACGTTGTTCGCGCGGATCATTCGGTTTTATATACAATAACCAATTATATTGTGTTTTCAATAATGATGCTTGTTTATGAAAGAAATCCATTAGATTTTTCGGACAACATTTTAATAATTTCGAAAATAACATCGATTCTAAATGGGCAATTAATTCAGTTTGGCGTACTAAACGATCTAAACCGGCGCTTTGTTGTAAACCTTGTATATCACTAACGGCTAAACCGACAGTTAAATTCGTTAAAATTATCGTTATTAATAATACGTAAATTAAAAATAAAATTTGCGCTGTCCATTTGTAAATTATCGGTGATTCTTCATCGTAAAAAATATCCTCATATTCTAATTCACCGGACATCATTACTAAAACTTTAATTATAACCCATTTTAGATCCTTAAATGATTTATAATTAGCAAATACAACACCGAAACTCAAAACGAATGCAATTAATAAACAAAAATAAGTGGCTAAGAATTTTAAAAAATTGATAGCAACACGTGTGAACATTTGTATGTATAAACCGAAAATTGGAAAACGACCAACGATCATCATTAATTCAACCCATGATAGAAATATACCGATTGCCGCAAAATGATGTTGCCAATAATCGATATTTAAACGAATATTTGATAAATCGGTAGGTTGGACACAACAAAATACGCTAATTATAATCAACCATTGCAACCAATTCTCCCATTGTTTGATATAAGTGAACCACGAATGGATTATTTGAAAGACCTCTTTCAATAGTAGCATTATATTGAAACATAATTGGATATAGCCGAATATTTCGATATATTTAGGCGCTTTGCATAGATTAACGAACGATTTTTTAGCCGGACAATCTTTTAAATAAACTTCAATTATATAGAACGTATAGAACGTAACGAATAGAGTATGATAGAATAGACTAAATAGGAAGAATCGGCGTATTTTAATCCATTTTAAATACAAGAAAGTTTCACAAAGTGGATGTTTTAAAAATTCTCGATGTCCAACTTCAATAAAATTCAATAATAATTCGGTTTCTTTATTATTTTTAGGTAATAAAATTCGAAAATCCAACTTCAATTCGCAATCAACATCACCAATTTCATGATCGTTTATTTTAATGGAATTATCAAATTTTAACATATATTCGGGTATAACATCGGGTGTTTTACGTGTGATAAAAGTTAATACCGATACACCACCATTTGTACGGGCACAAACATCACCACCATTATTCAATAATAATAGAACACAATTTGATAATTCATTTAAAGCAGCTAAATGTAGCGGTGTATAACCGTAATTATCAGGACAATTAACATTAGCACCGGCATTTAATAATAAACGTACACAATCACAAGAACGCGTTACTTTAACTATAGCACAATGTAACGGTGTACGTCCATCAATATCACAAGCATTAATAAATTTACTACCGTTATTCAATAATAATTCTAAAGTAGCTGAATTTTGCGATAAAGCAGCTAGATGTAGTGGTGTTTGTTTTTTACGATTACCAATCGAACGATGTGCACCGGCATTTATCAATAAACGTACACATTCCGGATCACCATCCTCCGATGCTAAATGTAACGGTGTTAATTTATCATTACCCGATTGTACATTAACAGCCGCCCCATAATCTAACAATAATTTAACAATTTCCGGACAACTACGTCCGGCGGCTACATGTAATGGTGTTTCGCTAAAAATTTGCGGTGTATTTGGTATTGCTTGATTCTCTAATAATTCCCGTACACAATCAATCGATAGACTTTCAACAGCATAAAATAACGGACTTTTTTTCGTTAAACCAACATTAACATCCGCGCCGGATTTTATTAGAATTTTTAAACAATTCAAATTACCCCGACTGGCGGCGTAATGTAATGGTGTTGTTTTATTGAGGAAATCTTGAGCCGCAATATCAACACCGTAATCGATCAATAAACTCAATAAATCTACATTTCCAAGAGCTGCAGCCAAGTGTAAAGGTGTCCTATAATTGTATTGTTAAATTTTTGTTCTACAACGAATATTCGTTCGTATTCGCGATTATTAGCGGTATTTTCCAATGTTGAGAGGATTTAAAAGTGAAATTGTACACTTGGAAAGCGTCCAATATTTAGATAAACGAGTACAATTTAAAAATCGATTTCCATAGAACGAATTTTGTTTATATTCGTTTTAACTAGAAAATCTTTCCTAATTTTTTTCAGACATCAAAATAAGAACGTAGGTCGTAGCTATCTGTGTCACTTGGTTTGTTTTGAATGAGAATAATTCGAATCAGTTGATTTTCTTGGAACTGTAGATAGGTCAACTTAGAATTGGAATTATTCATCAAATAAGTTGAAAAAATATTTGAAATTTCTATTTTTAGTCTATAGTCTATTTTCTATAATGTTAATTTGGTTCGAGAATTTTCAAGATCAAGTATTTGTAGTGAAATTTTAGAAGTTAAGTTGATTTATTGGTTTTTAATTGAAATAATGACCAATTGTTTGTATTATCGAAAGCTCGATAATTAGCTAGAATTCGATATTTAAGGCGGATATATCTTAAATTTCTATTCAATATTACAAGTTTCTTGAATTAAATCTCATATAATCAATTAATTAAAGAGGTGTAATTTTTTAAATAGAAAAATTAAGGGTGCATTTCCCCTTTTTATATAAAACAGCACTAGTCAAGTGTACATTCGCTTTGTCAATTGTACCACAAATTTTAATGACAGCCCATTGAACAGGAACGAATATTCTTTATAAAATTCTAATCTAATTACTGTACCTGCCGTTTTCATCGTGAATTTTCGGTGAATTTCCCTCTTGCAATAACCATTTCACTACATCTATTTTCCCAGTCCAACTGGCAATCAATAATGTTGTTGTTGGATTTTTTTTGAATGCACCATTATCAATATCACCATCAGTTTTCGATAATAATTGTAGAATTTCTTCAGCATCTGGAAGAGACTATTTCGACGATTAATTTCGGTTTAAATCGAAAGTAATTCCACTTACATTCAATCCAGTCCAGATTGAAGTTTCTGAACAAATCTCCGATACTTGAATTATATGATTTTGTTGTTCACCATCGTACTCGGATCCGGTTTCTTCTTCGCTCGATATACTCTCAATATCAACTTCTGTATGTTCCATATTGATTTAAAATCACAACTTTTTCGTTAAAGCTAGAATTTGTGAATAAATGATCCCCAACTAGCGCATATTTATTCAATGTTATGTTGAAATTTTGTCGATTGGAAATACTAACATCGAAAATGTTGGAGTGTAGCTATTTTTGATGTTTAAAGTTTAAATAATAAACATTCTCTCTCAATACATTATGATTGCCACATTTCTGTTTAATTTTATAAATTTAAAATGTATATTTTTCTTTATAAAGTCTCATTGTTATTGTGGAAATTCTATTTCTAGATTGGTTGTGATGGTGTTAATTCACAAGTACGTAAATCGATGGCAACGCATTATATTAAAGAAAATTATAATCATTGTGGTATTGTTGCAACAATAAAAATCCAAACGGATGGAGAGAATACAACAGCATGGCAACGGCATCTACCAAATAGTGAAGTTGTCGCCCTACTTCCAGTAATAAAAACAATAATTTAACGAAAAATTAAATCTAATTAATAATTTAAGTTGTCTGAAGATTTATCATCTTTAGTCTGGTCGGTACCCAGAGAAGAAACCAACTGTTTAATGTCGTTAACCGATGAGGAATTTTCTGGAAAACTCCAAGAACGTTTCGTTAGTTTCCCTTTAATTATCCAACAATCGATAATAATTAATCATTTTAGCATGAAATTTTCCCCACGAATTCTCTAGTAAATCAACTAACACGCTCCTTTGATAGTTTGATAAAATCGTTAAATTTCCCGTCGAGCCAATCGAAACAGATTCTACCGAAAATTGTGGGCTGCGAACAAGGAAGTCGGGCAGTTTTCCCGTTGGGTTACGGCCATGCAACGAATTATATCGGTGAGAATTACGTTTTGGTCGGTGATGCGGCGCATCGTATCCATCCGTTAGCCGGCCAAGGCGTCAATTTGGGTTTCGGTGATATTACTTGTTTGAATCAAACTCTAACGCAAGCTCTATTATGCGGTACTACTGTTAATAGTTTAATGTATTTACGCAAATATGAGGCCGAACGACAGAGCTACAATGTACTAATGATGCTAACCGTGCATAGTTTGTTTAAATTGTACAGCACCCAATTTTCGCCGGTCGTATTGTTGAGGAGTTTGGGGCTACAAACCACTCATGCTTTAACGCCGTTAAAGGTTCGATTTATAAAAAGATCGTCGCAAATATTTGCGATAATTTTTTGATATTAATGTAGAATTATTTCAGCAATTGTTGATTCGCCAGGCGTCAGTTTAGAGGAAGTTGAGTAATTCAAGAAAATACCTTCATCAACTCTATTTACTTACAGATTCATTTCACATCATCACAGTTAAATAAATCTTATGAGATCCTTCCAACAATCCTAATATAGTTCGAATATGTTATTACGACATGGAACTATAAAAATCACAAGCTGTTCATTTTTTTCTTCTTTTCAAATTAATAAAAATACAAATAAGACTATTACTATTATTAATTATTGTTATTACTAATCACTATTTTTTCTATAAAACTACAAATCAACATTTTCGTTCGTTCAATCCACCGTTAATGAGGGTGTTAATCAACTGTAGCGTAGCGAATGGACCAATTTTATTTTATAGAAAACAATGAGATGCGCCAAATAATTTGAGCACATTTTCAGATATGTTTAAAGTGGTTAAATCAATTTTACAGCCGGAATATTAACGAAAATTCGGTGAAAATGTCGATTTCAAAACTATTTAATGGATTATGTTCAATATAAAAAAGTTTGGCAACTTATACGATGTGCTTTAAAAAATAAATGGATTATTAAATAGTTTTAATTATAACATATACAAAAACAAAATAGCTTGTGAAATTCCTAAACTACAATAACGACGACTATACATTATTATATCACATATATAGAGTATTTAATTTTTTCTCTCATATTCAATTAAAATCAACAAATCGATTACAATTTGAGCCTTCTTTTATTTTATTTTATTTTTTTAATTACTTTTCTTTATTATTATTGATTATTAAGATGTATTGTCAATTATTCAGTTTACCTTTACAAATTCGCCTCTTATATGTAGAAGAAATAGCAATTTCCTTCATTTTGACTAGAAGCAATAGAAATTCACCGCAAATAAATACACGGAAGCAAAGCGGTAAATGTGTTCTCTTCTTTTTAATGTTTACATAGAATTCACCTCAACGCTGGCTAATGGTACGCCAACTAAAGCAATAGAAAGATGTTTAACGTGTGTCTGCCATGTAGAGCTCAATTGGAAGAATTTTACACCATTAAACTCGACTCCATCTATATAAACTGTAATTTTCTTATTAATATCGATTTATACCGAGTGTTTCATCTCGAACTAAGTTATTTTAGGGAAAATTGCGACCCTTCAAACGAATTAAAATGATCCGCAAAGACCCTATAAATAATAGTCGGAGATGAAACTTGGTATATGAAAATCTCACCTTTCATTGGCGTATTATGGGACGCTTTAGCCGAACAAATTAGTCGCGAAATTCCATCAATTATTTGCGTACGTGGTTCGGTATCGCGTTCTTTTTCCTTCTTCTTACCCAATCTCATAAC
Source organism: Hycleus phaleratus (assembly GCA_013841185.1). NCBI lineage: Eukaryota > Metazoa > Arthropoda > Insecta > Coleoptera > Meloidae > Hycleus > Hycleus phaleratus. Next base: position 53,364 of record JACDRP010000140.1, read on the forward strand.
TATAAAGCATTAAATATAACAATAAATTTAAAATATTATTAAAATTGTTACTTTTCTGTTTTTTCTCTTTATTAGCCAAATGGATGGTTAAAGTTAAACCTTGTATTGTAGATGGACTAGCTTGTAAACCTCTAAATAGACCTTTTAATGATGTTTTACCATCTTGTTTTGTTGTTTTATCACTTCTCATTAAACTTTCACTACATTTAGTTAATTGCCAATAATCTAATTGTAATTCGAGCGGTTCCCATGGTGATTCTCTCGTTTGTACATTCGGTGATGATGGTGGTGTTAAGGAAGGAGCTGGAGGACTTGAACACATTAAATCTTCTAAATCGACCGATACAGATAAAGCATGATCAGCTGGACCTACACGTACTTCCTACAAATATCACCATTATTATTCTAAATAATTAAATAATTCAACAAATACATTAATGAACGGTATAAAAATTTGACTGGAATCATCCTGACATGTTAACATTGTTTCACCAACCGGTAATTGTGCAATCGGTGCTGTATTAGGTACGGATAAATATCTTTGTAAACGTACAATTAGTTCATCGATTTTTAATTCTTGATCAGGTGGAAATAATGTTGAATAGCCTTGATCTTGGGTAGCTAAATATTTTGATAAACCACAATTACCTAATGGTATTAAATAAAGACGGGTAAAATTCAACCATTCGGATGGTTTACTCGATAATAATTCAACATATGGACGGATTAACCATCCAATCAATAGATCACCACCTATTAGTACGAATTTTATAAATGGAGTTGGTTTGGCACAAGTATTACAACTGAAATTAGAATTGGAATTAATTTAACTAGTAAATCGATTGTATGATGAGTATTTTCTTATATTAGAATTGATTATTTTTATCCGACAATATATACAGAGTGANCTCTGTATAGAAAATCCGAATATATAAACGAAAATCCATTAAATTATTGATTATTGCTTCTTGCTATCGTGTCAAGAGACTCTATGTAGGCGTATTGAATGAAAATCGTTTCAGAAAGGCGTGAATTCTATGAAAATATCGAATGACTCATCAAAATGTTGTCAATTTAGAAATTATCAATTATAAATTTCTAAGAAAACCTTTATCAACTCTCATACAAATCGAATTAAAAATTAAAATTACTGTTTATGAATCTTGTTGAAAACAGCAGTTAGAACAGCTTTAACTTCACTGGCATATAACGGTTGAAAAACACGATAATGATTCAAACGCGCTATCAAATTTGTTGTAATATTCTCAGGACCCATAATGAAGATTATTGTATCAGGAAGTGTAGTTTCATCAACTGGTAATAGACGACTTATTAATTCTAAAAAGGTCTTACGCGGCTACAATTAACACAATATTAATTAAATTTAAATTAAATTGAAAGAAATTCTAGTACTGTTGTAGTTTCTTGTACCGGTGGTGTAACATCTGAACTAACACTCAACGAATTCTTCTTCTTTGCTGATGAAGCCGACGTACGGAATAATTTCGACTTACGTTCACTAATTTCCTGCATTAAATTACTAAAATCACTACCATCACCGCTTTGTTTTGTTGTCCGTTGTTGTTGGTGGTGTTGTTGAATTTGTTCTTTAGGTGGCGAACCAGTTTGTGGATCTGATAGACCTTCCGGATCCGTATAACAAACATCAACAATATCGGAACCACCCGAACATGTTTTATCATCTAATGATTTATCAATTTCACTACCAATCATACCAAAACTACTAGTATTGATAATATTCGAATCTAATAAACTTTTACTACTACTGAAAAATGGTCTTAAACTTGGTTTCGGTGTACTCGATATAGACATTGTATCTTGTTCACCACCGGAATCATCATCACAACTCAATGATTCTAATTCATTGAATAACGCCTGTATATCACTAGGATTTGTTAAATCAGCATCACGACCACCTTCTGTATCGGCAACACGGAAACGTCGCAATAATGATACGAATCTCTGTTTTAAATTGTGCTAAATATAAATTTAAAAATCAATATAAAAAACGATTGTATTTAAATATTGTTTTACTCGAGTATGTGGAAGTTTACCACGAATCGGTTCACTATCTGATAAATCACCAGCTTCTTCTTCACCGGAACTAATTTCATCATCATCATCACTAAAATCATGATCGCGATCGGTTTTATGTTCTTGATCGACTGGTGTTGAACTTATTTGTAAAATACTGATACGTGCTATTGGACTTGAATTTTTCTCTTTACTCTCTGGCAATAATTCCAATTCTAAATCCATCTGTTTTTGTAATACCTACAAATATTTACGTTTGTATTCAATATTATTATTATTTTTTTCAAATAATTACAACAATGTAAACTTGTTTTTAAATAAGGTCATGAACAAAGCAATAAACAAAAACTTGCGTGTTTTTCGTTAGATGAAGAATCAATATGTTATTTTTAGTATATTAGATGGAATTATATCAATTATTTTGATACGATTCAACTATTCCATGTTTTTCTTATTTTGGATTGTCCTTTAATAAATAATAAAATTGTTAGCCAAATTGTTTCATAAGTTGGCTAATTTTAGACATGAACCTTTGAAATTGGAATTAATATTGCGATTTAATTAAACGTCAACTGTAAATTTGCAGTCTCAAACACCTGAACGGTATTTAGAGAAGTTCCTAATAATAAATAAACTTGAAGATATTTAGCCACTTATATCTAGTAAACATTAAATTAATGATACTGGATAAAGATAAATTTATAATAAATAGAGATATGTTGTACCAATTAAATATTGATTTTTATAATCCAATTAAGGCATCATTGGAAAATTCGAGATTATTATTGTCTTCACGATTGAATATTGCGCAATATTATTGTTTGTTTATTGGGTTGTTCAATTGCAGTTTAATGTTGTTTTATATTTACTTGATCCATACGTATGATGCCTTCGGCTAATGTTTTAAAGCCCAACATTGTGCGATTCTTATAGCGTTTCCTTCGTTGCAACAAAATATGTAAACGGTTGCCTTCACGCTTTAAAAAATGCGGATATTGTAAGCAAAACGTTAAATCCAAAGCTGTATCTAACAGACCATTCGGATTCAACATGATCTCGTTTGAACGTAATGTGCGTTTGCTTGATTGCATTTTAACAGCAATTGAAATGGAAGCCAAATCGGTACCTAAAGGTTTCAATATGACTAATCTCGTTAATGTCAACGAACAAAGCCTACAAGAACAAATAGAACGGACGTAAATCGAACGGATAAATTTGGCCGATTTCTGTTTGGAAAAATTCGAAAATTCGATCACATCGATTTACCTTGGAATGCAATTCGAGGGTGTACGATCTACCCATGTAGCGTACAATCGCATCTTGTTTGGGGCGGAAACTCCCGCCCCACTTGGATTTTTTTGAAGTTTCTCACTCATTGTTGTATTAAATTTTATTTACACTCGTACCGGATTTTATCGAAAATTGAAAACAAACCGAAATCTCATCTTATTTATTCATTTTCATTGTTCGCTCGTCGATTTTATTTCGATTTTCTATTAAAACATTGCACGAATAATGAATTTCTAATGGACACTTACACTTACACACATATTTACACCGACACACCTGTCAAGATACTACAAGATACGCCGACTACCACACAGAACGGCTCGATGCCGCACACACGTACAATTATAATGACGTTATCGCTATTAAAATAATTGAAATTTAAATAAAACTAAATTAAACCATAAAAAACTATAATAAATATAATAACAAACTGAATAAAATTGTAAAATGTAGTAATACAACAATAAATCTACTCAAATCTAGATTCAACCAACCTTACCTATAATAATCTATTAGAGATAGATAAGACAGCTGTCATCATCCGAGTACTAGTTGTAGCTCATTAATTTTCTAAAAATTCAAATTAACAGCAATACAATCAATTTAAACAATTTAACTCTATAAACTTATTTAAGTTAAAATTATAATTGTTTCAATTGAACTAAAGTTTATTGGATAGGTTAAATTAAAGAGCTACAATTAGTTTGTTTGTATAAATGGTGGGATATTTGAATATAATTTACAATTTTATGAAATTTCGGTTATTTTTAGAAAAATTATCAAATAATTTCAACTGTTTTGTATATTCATATATGCAATCTAATTTATGGAAATTCCTTCAAATAACGTAGATAAAAATGTGACCTTTTCGACATCTTTATCAAGCGATGTACGCATTTAGAAATTCTTTCGATTTTACAATCCGAATTCTCGTTAAAAATAATCTGATAAAATAAAATTCTTGAGACGAGGAAAACACAAATTTATCAAAACCGGAAATATTGAATTTTTTCTTCTAACGCAAATTACCATAGCAACAAATTACAGGCTATTCTAATTGGTTGTTTGTTACAAAGATTCCAATAAGATTGGTTGAATTAATTTGAAAATTTAAATAAAAAAGTGGCGCTTATTTGGAAGACAAAAGCGACAAAAGCGAAAATAAAACAAGTGTTGTTGGAAAGAGGGTGTGATTGTTGTCCAGAAAAACGACAAACAGGTAGATAGACAAGAATAAGAACACACAGGTGTATCGAATGTTATGTGTTAGATAGAGATGGCGATAAAGTATTGTAAACAGACAAGATGACGGTTGAGAAATCTTAGTGATCTGTTGTGATTCATTCACAATCGTTGATTCAACTTTTTTTAATTCATACTTGAGATAAAACAAAAATAACAAGTGAAGATCAATGGGCGTGACTTGGTGAAAAATCGATTTCCATTCACATAATTCCGGGGAATTTGAAAAAAATAAACAGGTGAATACCTGTTTTTTAAATCTCGACGACCACCTGTTAATTGGACAAAGAGAATTATGACTAATCAGTGGAGGAAAGTGGAAGATGAGAACGGTTTTCCTTATTATTTCAAGTAAATTGTTTGATAAAGTCTTTTCGGTAAATAAATAATGTTATTTTACAGCGAAATAACGAAAGTTACACAATGGGATCACCCCCGATTTGAGGAGATTCACCAGAAATTGGATGAATGCAATGATGTTAAAGACGCCCGATATCGAGTTGCAATGAAATTTCGTACTCTACAACAATGCCTTTTCAGTAATAATTCTATTTTATTCCAATACTGAATAATTTATAAATCTAGTAGGCTAAGAAACAAATGATTTTTTAATTAATTACAAATTAATACCGCTATAATAGTAATTATTATTTTAATTACTTGATTTTCGCACGAATTACAATTATTTGATTAATTATCGTTAATGTTGTTGTAATTTTAATTGTGTGTAGTAATTAAAATGGAAATTTTCTAAAAACCACAGTAGGCTGTGATAATAGTGTGATGTTCCAGAAATGGGCGGCAATTTTAATTTTTCTGCTTGGTTTCAGTGGAAGAGGTGCATTTGAACACGATTCGGGGGGTTTTCGAGCGGCACAAATTGGGCATAAATGAGGCTTCTTTATGTTTAGAAAGCAGCGATTTGGAGGCGGTCTTATCGGACATCTATTTCGCTACAAATAAACAGTACAATCGTCGGATTGATATCGATTTAGCTACCGATTTGATGCAGAATTTCCTCTACAATGTCTACGATCGGTAATTTTGAATATTTGTGTAATTTCTAGTTTAACAATTGATATTTTCAGCGGTCGTGCTGGTAAAATTCATGTATTATCAACGAAATTAGTATTAGCATTATTATCTAAATGTGAATTATTGCAATTGTATCATTTTATATTTCGATTATGTTCAGATCATAATAATTGTATAACAAGACTGCGTTTTCAAACGATATTAATTAAATTAGTCGACATAGCGAATTTTATGCACGAAGATGTGAATTTCGGCCAACATCTAGTCACTAATACAATTGAAATGTGTTTCGAAAAATCCCCGGGACTAGTTGGTATAACGCAAAGTAATTTCATCCAATGGCTAGAACAGGCGCCGTTATTATTCAGTTGGATACCGATTATGCATCGAATTAAAGCAACCGAATTCGGTAATTATCGTTTAATTGAAAATTTCCGAGTCTAATTAATCATTTATAGTTGTACACCCTTCGAAATGTTCCACGTGTAAAACCAGCCCGCTAATGGGGTTGCGTTATAAATGCGTTAAATGTTCGAAATACACGCAATGCCAACAGTGTTTCTTCAAAGGCCGCATTAGCGGCTCGCATAAAGCCACGCATTCGATGAAGGAATACTGCAATAAAGACTCGAATCGTTTGACGTTCAATATTTTTAAGAAATTCTGCGAAATTCTACCGTGTTCGCCGACAAATAACGGCAACAATAGTGGCAATAACAGTAATCGTAGTTCTTGTGTAATTGAAACGAAACCGATGATTTCTGAACGACAAGTCTCATTGAAATCGATCCCGAATCATCTACAACCCATCGATAGTACACCACGCGAACAATTAAGAACTGTAATTAAACAACTGGAAGATCAAAACGAGTAAATTACGTTATTTTATTTTATTTTAATTAATTTGTGTTATTTTAGGGAATTACAACGGATTATTCTGTTGGGTAATCATAACGGTAAAGAGATGCGTAAATATTTGGAAGGTTATAAAAACCAAATTGCTTTACAAATATTGAATTTGCGTATATTGTTAGATTCGTTAAATTATCAACGCAACGATTTCATCGAATCGACACCAGCGGTACGGCCGATTAAATTGAAAACCACACAATTCAACAGTACGGAAGTCTTGAGTCCTATCCGCCAAGATGACGGTAATATTAACGATTCAATGGTGTATTCTGTTAACGATATAAGTACGTGGATTGGTGGTAAATCCGTTAATAAAACCGAAATTGATAAGTATGAGAATTGCGAATTTCAAAACGGTCTAGACGATGCTCTGGCTAAATTACAACAGATTCTAGCTAACAATTTTACGCTCGATGGTAAATTTGGTGGTTTTCTATAGATTTGTGTTAATTATTTCGATTGTAGAATCTTTGGGGACTGGTGATAATAGCGATTTGAAGAATGCTGTATCGGAAGTTGAAGATATGATAACGTCAATTATTGATTCAGTGGAGACGAGTCGTGCTAGTTCCGTCCAAAATTAAATCGATTTAATTCCATTTTCTATCAATAATTAATTATAAGAATATAGATTTTATTTAAATATACTGTAAGTACATTATTTATTTAGACAATTCTGTGCGAATTATTCAAAAATAATATAAATTAATTCCCAAAAATAATCAACATTAATCATAAAAAATTATAAATATCTATACATATAAATTGGATTAATTTTTGTTTTGTCTATTTAGAAATTATTGCACTTAATTAGAAGTTTAAGCTCTTTTTGTGTAATGTAATGTAGTAATAGTAGTAGGTTATAGTAATAGCGCCATCTATTGACATCATATCAATTTCGTTTGGACGAATTAATCAAATATTTACAACAATGGGTTAACAGGTGTTTCTCACCAGGTGCATCCAACATTGATGCCATTTCTCTTGTATAAATATCCAAACCGTATTGTCCTTCTTCTGGGAAATTTATATTGAACGTTACTATATCATCGGCGACATTGTGCGATACGAATTTCGACAGACGTTTCTCTTCCACGCCGTTTTTATGGAGTGTCGCCATGAAATCGGTTAATTGGCGCGACATCCGGAACTGGATCTCTAATTCACGCCCGGCAAAAACTAGAGCGTCCTAAATAAATTAAAACAATTAAAACAATAACGATATTATGGAAATTTCGTAATACTTGATGCGTTATTGGGACTAATCCGAATAATCTTGTGGCTTTTGTAGGGCCCCATTCGCCGCTGGCGCAATCCGGTAATGGTACCATTACAGTTTGTAGATCTTCACAACATATTTTAAATTTACAAACACTCTTGAATTTCATCGGTTCCCCGGTTAAATACTCTTTTGGGGTTACAGCATTTGCGAAGATATCCAACAAGAAAGCTCCGCTACAGGGGGCATGTACACGGAACGCCACCATATTACCAACCACCGATTGCATAACGAAACGTTTCAATGAAACCCCCTCGAAACTATCGCCGTCACTGTCGTAGAATTTCAAATTGTAATGGAAAATTAGGCTGCCTTGCATGTGGGCGGGCATTGCGATCCGTACAGTGGCAGCGCCGGTTGAATCTGTGTACATTACAGCTTTAGTGTTCGGATCGGAGAAGTACAAACCGTAACGGAAGAATAACGAGCGGACGAACGGTAATTCTTCGAATTCTTGTAGAGTTATCGGATTCTTCAACAATTGCCATTCGGGCTGTAACGGGAAGAATTCGTAAATGAACTCTTTCGGATCAGTCAAGAAATAATGGTCGTCATACTCGTATCTATAATTAATCAATTAAATTCAGCGAAATTAAGGGCCGATTGAATCTACCGTAAACTATCCGATTTTGTTTTATTGCCAGCTTTCGGGGCTTCTTTCGCATTGACTAAATGTCGAGCGCCCCAATTACATTGAACGAAACGCCAAGCACCGGCTACATAAACGGCATTCCATGAATTACGAAATCTGTTGTCTTCAAATCGTACACCGGGTTGATAACCGGCCGATTTCGAATATCCTTTAATAACAACACAATGCAAGCCGGCATAACTACAAATAATTAAATTAAAACAACCCCGATTTAAATCAATTTAAATTACCTGCATAATCTTTTAAACAACACATGATAGCTCTCGGTGCCGTTTTTAATACCCCTCAACAACCCCATCGGTGTATCGCCGCGTAGATTATCATCAAACGACATTGTATTCAAATTTTTAACTGTAATCCATCGGAATATCGTACGGGCTTTCTCGATATCGGAAACACAACGCCCTACTAATTGCCGGACAAGATCGGTGAAGGTTTTTTGGTCTTCTTGCGCCACCGATATTGCAATCTGATCAACGTTACTGAACTCGACCGGATCGTTATAAACCTGGAATTTGCTTAAAGCCGGCGGTGCCGGTGGTGGTGCTTTACCCGGATACGGCTGTATCTGTTCTTCAACATAACCACCGCCAGTATCATCATCTAAATATAACGATTCGGCTTGCATGTATTCACTGCGTTTTTCGTTGATTAATTCGAGCATTTCGTAGCTTTGTTTCTCGACTAGCGCCGCAGTTGCCGCCCTGGAAATACAATAATTTTTCAATTTTCTATCCGATTAAGTTTGATCAATAATACCGTTCGTGTTCCAACATTTTCCTAGTTAATGATTCTTTCTTTTTATCGCGCCGTAACGTCATATTCTTCTCAAGATCTTCGCGTTCTTGTTGATGGCGTAGTGTTAAAACGTTTTGGTCGTCGCGTTTACGTTTCATTTGCATTTCGCGTTCAAAACGATTCGTTAATCGCTCAAGCTCCTTCTCCCATTCATCCTAAAATCAATAATACAATCATAATAAAGAAAGTGAACAATTATTCTTATAGATTAATATCGGGGCTTTTTAAATTCAAAACGGTAATTTGAACTGGCTTTAATAATATTGTTATGGTCTAGAAAATTAGATTGTTTTGTGTATTAGTAATCAAGATTAACAGTACAAGGTCAAGGATGTTTTTTCTGATTGTTTAATTAATTAAATTAATTAGAAACTTACACGAAATTCGTCACGGATCCGTTTTTCTTCTTCTTCACGTTGTCGGGCGAATTTCCGATACAAATCGTCCTCTTCTTTCCGGTGTTTCATCTCCAAACGTTTCTGCTCGTCTCTATCCTGAAAAATATGGAAAATTAGGTTTCATTATCGAGCAATTAAATAATACGAGAAAGATTCGGGATGAAGAGTTATTGAGCCAATTGAGGGGTTAGCTCACAACTCGGAAAAAAGTAGAATTTTCGATCAACAATTTCTCATTTAATTGTCACTCAAAACTCAAGTTCTTGCGCTAATTTTGTCAATTTTCCGGAAGACTATCGAACCGATCGGAAATTTCTTACATATTTGGAAAATTCTTTCAATTTGCTATCAATCAACTCTCTATTTATTGCAAACAGTGAGGGAAAATAATGAAAAACAAGCTTCTAGATTTTCATTATAACTCCAAATTTCCGCAATATTTCCTAAAAGATACCTAGTCTTTCTTACGCAACTTGAAAGCTTGTTCAAATGAGCCCAAAAACTTGAGTTTTGTGTAGAAAATGAAAGAGAAATCGTTTATCGAGTAGTGACAGTCGGGCAAAAAATATGTCACTTTTCAAAACAACTCTACTCGTTTATTTTCCAACCGATTTTAAGGATCTAAACGGCATTTGAAAGGGCATTTCAAGAAGCAGTGAAGTATATGTCTGATTTTTTAAAATTCGCATGTAATCTAGAGTTACAGAAGGAAATATAGAAACATGTTTTTTAGCATTTTTTTACAATTTGTTTTTATATTTTCCCTCATAACTTGGCAAATATTGCTTATTTTCTAATGAATTTCACATAACATGTGGCAAATTAAAAGCGTTTTCCAAATCTGCCAGAAATTTTCCGATCGCGTTGTTAATTTTCCGGAAAATTGATGAAACGTTTAGACATTCAAATTTAATTATTTTACGCACAGTTTTAAACTTAGACAATTGAACCAGAACTAGTTTGCAAGCTAATGCATAGCTGATTATTTTGAAGATAGTTTGAGATTCAAATTTGGAAAATTTACTGGAAATTTATGGTGGGGAATAGTGGGAATTTTCACTGATAAGTGTATTGCAATTTATAGATCATTTCAAAAAATTGAAAATCTTTTGAAAAATTAGTGATAAACAGAACTATGTTTATCGGAAGCTTTTAATTTGCGTGCGCTTCTAATTTTCCACATATTATGTGAAATTCAATAGAAAATAAGCAATATTTGCGAAGTTATGAGGGAAAATACATATAAAAAAAAACTGTAAAAAACGCTGAAAAACATGCTTCTATATTTCCTTCTGTAACTCTAGATTACATCCGAATTTCAAAAAATCAGATATTAACTGCCCTGCTCTTTCAATACTCTTTCAAATGCCGTTTAGATCATTAAAATCCATTGGAAAATAAACGAGTAGGGTTGTTTTGAAAAGTGACATTTTTTGCTCGACTGATGCGGGCGCTTAAGACGACATTAAGAGACAAGTCACTAAAGTTATGATGATTACTTTAGAAAATACATCAAGTTCCGACATACGTTTCTATTACATCGCTTCATTTATAATTGGCGCTATTCTAACCGAAAATTATGCTAGAAATCTTTACGAAAAGGTCAATTTTAGTGGACAGATCCAAACTAGACTACCGATTTTGTACAACGCAATATCCTGGTAGTTGTCTTGATTGATTGCTACACTTCAAAATGTCAAATTTAGTAAAACATGAATCAATCAACGACACGAAATATTTTGTACAGCCTGTATGGTAATAATTAGTTAGACCCAATTAAAGCTAATAAATGACGAAGTTTCTTTGGATTCTCAGCTCGACCGTTATTTTCATTAAACAATACGAATGTGTAATGAGTGTGGTGCAGAAGAGGTGGTGTATTTCATGATCTTTCAAGCGAGACTTTCATCTTTCTTTCGCCCGCAAATACGGTATTTTTTCCTCCTCATATGTCACAATTAATTCTAGTTGATGTACTTCTAGTAACTGATTACTGTCTTCTGATTGTTTAATTTGTTGTTTTAGATGGCAATTTAATTATAAGTCTTGTCATCATTATCATTATCATCGTCAACAACTAGAGGAACATTAAAAGTACAGCTAGACGTACATTGGAAGCAGTTACAATAAGTAGAAGTTAATTATATTTTGAAGTAGATTTTGGTTTAAAAATGTGAATTTGCGAGGCTATTTAAAGTTGTGCGAATTGCCTTCACTGTATTATGTATCATTCGAAAATTATCATTGTTTTCGCTGGGATAATAGACTAATTGCGTTATTATTATGAGAACAATTCGTTATGCAGGAATAAAAATAGTGAGATTATTCCGTAATTGTGGATTTTTCTGTTATTCTTCCGCCTATTTTGTTCGCAATCTTCTTAAAGTGTAAATATTTTCTAAAAAAGGGGTATAGTTTGAGAAATTCAAGTGACACTCCTAGGAATTTGCGCCACTTACACAATTTCATTATTAATTTTGAGGTTGTGCTTACAAATCATACAACTATACGCATAGTTGTATAATCGGCGTATGTTCCACTTAAAATGCAAATATCGTTTGATGATTTCATTAATTTTATTGTTAAAACAATTTTACTATTATGAATATTCTTAGAATTTGGGATATCATCACGTTTATTTAAAGAATAAATCAAATTTTAGAGGAACATTCTTGGAATTATTACGATGTTTGTCGGCTCAGTCGGCTGTCAACAATTTGGATTTATTCAAAATTTCAAAGATAACTATCATTAATTCCAGTTGAGATGGAGATAAATTGTATTTTTGGCAGGCGTTAATTTTTCTCCAACTTTCATTGCTCTTCTCAAACCTAAATGTAACGCCACTGATCAAACCAATCAATTCATGCAGGATAAAGTTTTGAATTAACTGCCAACTTTATAGTTCAAAAACTGGTAACTTCGATACAGATACGTATGGTAAAATTCGTATTCTTATGTTGACATGACTGTCACACTAAAGTTACTCGTTTGTTCAAAAATATAACCTCAAATTTTATGTTTAAGCATGTTTGTTCTCTTATTGTTAATAATTTTGTTTTAGAAGATTTATTTGCTTTATTTGATCGATTTTTATTGCGTTTTATTGAATTTTTGGGTAATTATTGTTTATTTAAATTTACCGCTTCCAATACTTGAGCCGTTGCAGACTAGATTTACTATAATGCAGTGGCGTGCGAATTATAATAAATCGGGGGTATTAGTATAAAAAATTCAGTGTGGTGATAAAGAAGCGGATTTGCCCGGAATCCGATGGGAAAGATTTGCAAAACAAAGAACAATGATTCGAAACGTACTGTTATAAAATTATTATCGCATTGTATAACGGCTAGAATAATTGTTTTTCGTGTCCAAATAATGTCGTCATTATGACGTTATTATAATTATAAAAACATATCTTTATACGTATCCATATTTGTCGATTGTATTGTAGGTGGTCACGGATTGAAATAAATCTTTTGATAAATCGACAATAAAACGATGGCCCATTTTATTTGAATACCAGCAACAATAATAATATTAATAATAAAATGGGCAAATAAATGCAAAGGTATGGCTGTAGGTCGGAAGGACGACACCTACATTGAGGAATTTTTAATACAGACAGTCGGATCTATTGACATTTTCAATCAATTTTAAAGAACGTTTAGAGCATCGTAAATTTCGGATCAACAATGGATTGAAGACAAGATGAATTTATCTTTTAGAAATTAACATTTGTTGTTCTACAATTGAACAATGTTGTTGTTGATGTTGTTAATTGTAATATTGCACTTCCGTAACGTTAACATAACCGTGACTGATTGTATTTTGTTTGTTGTTTTACTTGTTGTTCTTGTTGGTAATTTAAATATGAATTTTTCTACAATAACGGTTCTATTACAATTTACCCAACTATATTAAAAGTTTTAAAAACAATTCTATATTTAATCAATTTTTATTGATCGTTGAAGCGGAAAATCTCTAAAATTATCAACGATTTCACCGCGAATTATTTATAATTGCCGGCCGGAAATGAAAGACGAATCTTCCGCTTTGGTGCAATAATTCAATTTATTGCTTTAGAAATTTCCATAAATCTCAGTTTATGCAAATTTGGGGAATTCTAGGTGGTTGGTAGCGAAATTCAAAAGTTCCAAACGAAACTAATTTCGAAAGAACTAACAGTCGCATTCTCTAACTGTTTGTTACTATGACCACGCTAGAGATGGCCTCTTTAAACGGGCGGTATTCTCTAACTTTTTGAATATTCTTTATGGCAACGCTGAAGATCTACAGTTTGTTTAAACACAACTCCTATCTCGCTCTTTACAGTTCCATTATACAATCGAAAAAAAGGCACTCTTACTTTGTCACGGTAATTAATCACCAAAAAGTTATAGAATACGACTATAGATTGTTCTGAAACGGTCATTTCGGGACTATCTATCGAACTTACCAGATAACAGTCGATCGGCTTTTCTCTAGTGGTCCTGTAGGCTTTCTGTAATTCCGTCTGTTTCAAGGCATGGGCTATGTGTAGGGCACTGGCGTCAAATCGTCCATACTGATAGCCGCTCGGTGATTCATTATTGTGATGATGATGATTATTGTTATTGTTATTTTGTTGATAATGCGTCGGACTATATTGTGAAGCATACGAACGATCTGTGTACGCATTCGGTGATGTTTGTTGTTGATAATTACCGTTGATATGCGTCCGAACATTCAACACTAGAAAACGAAGAAAAATTGGAAAATAACAACAGATTGTCCATAAAATTGGAAAAGAGAGAGTTGATTCAAATTTAACAGATGTTTATAAATAAATATTAAATTAATTATTTTAAATTATAGTGAATTCTTAATGAGTCTGTCAGGAATAGAATTAACGGTCACTAAAGGGTGGATCAACTTTTTTTAAATAGTAACCGATTAAATTCTAATTAATTTGTAAATTTTCTACGTGGGCATTTCAGAATTCATTTCAGATAGAAAAATGGAAACAAAACTATAATTTCGACATTCACTGTTATTTCGAACTGTCCTCTCTATTGTAGAAACAGCTGATGTTGAAAGTAATCGATATAATCCGATTTTTTAAATTACAAATTATCCTTAATTGGAAAGGTAGGTTAATTACGTTGTTTTTATGCTTGGAAAACAACAAAAAAAAATTAAATATATGTAGAAAAATGTTCCAGTCTAGTTAATGGATCCGAGAAGAAAATACAATATGAAACAATATCATCATCAATCGGAGCGAAAAATGATTGCATGCTGCCAGTACATACAACACATCCTCCTCATTACCAATTATCTAATTTAACAATGAAAGAAAACGAAAAATTAATGTAATAATCAACTGTACCAGAGCCGGACTTGCTCCACCCATAAACTAAAGAACGGACTACACAACGTGTAAGCGGCACATGTAGCTGCTTTAGAAACTGTGCCGCTTTCTTACAATCAAAGCAGTAACGAAATTCAAGATTGACGAAAATATGATAGAATAAAAGTCCCTAACTTTAACCTAATTTAATCCCGCACGAATCTAGTAACTTTATCTATATTTAGTTGTCATTACGATTGAATTATCACGTAATCATAACAAAAATATTGTTGTCAATGACGTATTTCTCGATTATTGGTTGTTTTAAAATTTAGCGCCTTTATACTAGAACCAATGCGACTTTTTCTCAATAATTTTGAAAAAAAGAACAGATAATTTGTATATTTTTAGGCGAATATCTTATAATTGCAGTCACAAATCAGCTGATTTTAATAAATTCTACAGCTAGATTGTCTTCAAGAGATATTCTTCACTTGAATCACGTATAAGTGCAATTTTCTCAAGAGATGTACAAGTTAAGCTTTACGTTTTCAATTCAGTGCCGATTCTCGTTGATTTTTTTAACAATGGCTGATTAGTTTCGACCTACGTGTAGGGTTCCGTTCTTTAGTTATATTTGCTCGAAAATAAAATGTAGAAAATGTTTGAATTGCTGAATACAAACCGACCTTCAACTGTTTTCTAATTAACAAATGCGCAATTAAATTTGTAATATTTTAAAATAGCTCTCGGATTTTCCTGTCGATTAATTAATTTGTTAATGAAGTTAATTGACATTTATTTTTATTTTTTTTTAATTTTGAAGAATATTGCAAATAATGGCCACATTGACCTTGACCTAATAAGAAGGCCAATTGTTAACTTTCTTCGCCAAATTTGGTCGATTTTTTGCAATCGACTGGAAAAACGAGCGGTTTTCCGATCGTTTTTCTTCAAATCGTCGATTGCGTCACTGTTTTTATTTTGAAAACTCTATAAATGGTTAAGAGATACCACAACGACCGCATTCCATTACAAAATAAATTCGTACTCGATTTCCCAATCTTTCAAGACGATTGGGAAAAGAATCGTTTTGAATGAATCGTGAAGAATTTGATGGAATTCACTGTTTCTCACCTTCAGGTTCGTAGACGCCACCCCGTCCAGGTCCGCGGATTTGTTCATTAACAAAATTCGATGATTTCGGTACATTTAATGCCGAACGTATTCCAACAGAGCTACCGTCTAAATGGCCAGGGCCAATTTTCGGCACATGACTATTACAATAGACTTCTTTATCTTCTTGCCGATGTTGGTTATTATAATACGTTTTTAATGTTAATTTCGTGCCACATATTGCACATTTAAAACAACCACTATGAAAGAATGTGAAATCTTTTAATGGGCCAACTCTATCCACCTGATATACAGTTTCATTGCACCTTAAACAGGTGCTCTCGTAGAAATTCGGACGGTACATTGCCTTATAATTGTTCAACATCACTATATCGTTCTATTGAAATTTTACACTTTAAATAACATTAAATTTTATAATAAATTACGATTTATAAACGAATAACTTGTCCGTCGATTTCAATGCTAAATCACGACACAAAATTCCAAATATTCCAAATATGTTGTTGATAATTTTCTGTAATAATTCAGTTTTATTTGGAGAAATTCGATTCGTTTTCGGGGGAAATTCGTAAAAAAATTACATAAAAATTCAAATATGGGCACGAGAAATTTCGCAGTGATGATTCAGTTTTCTATCCTGATTGATCGTTGAAATCGCCTCGATATTCACGTGAACTACCACCACAATTATTTAATATTGTACTCTATCCGAATACAATACTTTTAACAATTCTTTTCTAATTAATAATCGATAAATATTTGTTTTATATTGTAATTAGAGCCATTTTAATAATGTCGACACTTTAACTGTCTCTCATATGAACCGAAACTACTAAACAAGAACACAATCTCTCTTCTACACTCATACACACAGATACAATAAAACTACAAATTCCCCTCTTATTATTCGATCTCTGTTTCGCTTATAATCCGTTCACCTGTTTACTGGTTACATGTTAAGAGTTTACTTGTCGACGACTCGATAAATATTTATTGGTAATACCGAATACGGTACGAACTGGTTGGTAATTGCGAGATTCTTCCATACACACATTCGGACACCTCCAGCCACGCACACACACTAACAACCTACGTAAACTTACATCACACCAATCCACCTGTATCATCGCGAACTAATTAACTATTTGAATTTGGCGCCGAACTCGTACCAACCACACCGACAAAATTTTAATATAAACAAATATATAATTGAAATTATATTTATTTTTTAAACAATATTACGCAATGTTGTTTAATAGAAGAGAATTTAACAATTTTAAAGTTTAACGAGTAATTAAGTTGCCAGTATTGGTAATTCGGTAGAATTACAAAGTTGGTAGCACTGCGTGTTGACAGTTGTTGAAGTTGACGTAACCTCACTTTATCTGTATTGTTTTCCTTGTAAACTAGTGGATTATTATCGGGAAATCGGTGAAAATTGCCGGAAAAATGGCAGACGTGCGTGATATTATGGAATTGGATCGTCCGCTAACACCGGAAGTTACACGCGAATCGATTATCGGCAGCGATAAACAGAAGAAACGTCCGGCTGCGGCAACAAAAGTCCAACGTCGTCCCGAAGGAATGCACCGGGAAGTCTTCGCCCTCTTGTACAACGACAATAAAGACGTCTCGCCGTTGTTCCAATCGGATACCGGGCACGGTTACAAACAGACAAAAATCAAATTGGGGATGCGCAAACCGAGGAAATGGAAATGGATGCCGTTTCAGAATCCAGCCCGGACCGATGGGGCTGTGTTTTATCACTGGCGGCGGCCATCAGATGAACCGAAAGAATACCCCTTCGCCAAATTCAACAAAGTAACAATTTTCTAATAAATACAAACCAAAAATAATTGATTGTTTATAGAAAGTTGAAATTTATACGTATACGGATGCTGAATATCAACAATACTTAAGAATTGATGGATGGACGAAAGAAGAAACGGATCATTTAATGCAATTGGCACAAAGATTCGATCTTCGTTTTATTGTAATGGCGGATCGTTACGATACCGAGAAATTCCCCAAACGTTCCGTTGAAGATATCAAAGAACGTTACTATAAAATGTGCGCAATTCTAACTAAAGTAACCAAATTAAAACCCAATTATTAACAAATAATTAGCGATATTTTCTAGTTAAGAGGCGAGAAAAAAGCCTACACCTACGATGCTGATCACGAACGACGACGGAAGGAACAATTGAAACGATTATACGAACGAACTCAGGAACAAGTAAATATTCGGATTAATAATTTAGATTTATTAAAATCGTGATTTTAGATTGAAGAAGAACAGTTTTTGTTGAGCGAATTGAAGAAGATTGAAGCCCGGAAAAAGGAGCGCGAACGTAAGACTCAAGATTTACAGAAATTAATCAGCCAAGCGGATAATCAAAGCGAAACACCGCGCAAAACCGACAAGAAACTACCGAAGAAGAAATTAACGAATCCATCGCGCCCATCACGGGTCGATACGAGTGTGAGTTTTCATTTCAAATCTAAATTATAACAATTCTCTTAACAGATTAGAGGTTTTTCGATTAAAAAACTAAAATTTCCATTTTTCAATAGCATATTTTACAGGCAATCGAAACGGCCGGTATTAAATTTCCTGATTATAAAAATAGCGGGGTATCGTTAAGATCGCAACGGATGAAATTGCCAGCGAATGTCGGCCAAAAAAAATCCAAAGGTATCGAACAAATTTTACAAGAGATGGGATTAGAATTGAATCCGACACCGACTGAAGATATTTGCCAACATTTCAACGAATTACGGAGCGATATGGTGTTGTTGATGGAGATTAAATCGGCTTTAAGTACTTGTGAATTCGAATTACAATCGTTAAGACACCAGTATGAGGCGCTAAATCCCGGAAAAGTATTGATTTTGGTTTAATTTTAATTGTTAATAATTTTCGATAATTTTAGACGTTAACAATTCCACCTTCTTTGTTGTCAGCGTCGGAAACTGAGGCGACTAAACAGCCGAGCGGCGAGATTATCGACGTAGTTGGCTCGCCAAGTACGCCGACAACAAATTGATTTTTTTTAGAATAAATTGCATTACATTAAATATTCTTTTATTGATTAACAAACGCAAAAACACTTTTATAACTGAATATTTACAGAGAAAAAATACTAAAAAATACGATTAAGAGTGAAAATTAGATGGTTCTTGTTAGTTTAAAAGTATTACAATTCGTACAAAAAACTTAGAAAATTATCAAAAATTCTAAATGAAAAGGAAGATCGACATTCTCACGGGATGTTGTAATCGAGCCTTGCACGTTTCCTAGACGGCTCATCGTTCTCTGATGCGTGTTCGCGTTTCTTTGTCGAATTCTACGGCGGAAAATCGTAAATCAATAAATTAACGAAAACACCAAATTTACCTTTTTGTCCCAATGTTGTTGCATATATTTCAATAAAATGCTGGTTTTCTCTGTTACAATAACTGAAATAAATCGATTAATTACGATTCTAATTTTACTAAAATTGATTACTCTGCTCAGAAGGATAGTCTTTTGTCGGTATATAAACCGATGGTCTCTTCAACGGACTTCTACTATTCGTATCTACATGGAATTTTGTGAAATTGTTCTCATCGTAGGAGGGCAGACCCTTCAAGAACTCAGCCACCGACTAGAATTTTACCCTTAAATACACCTCAAATTACCCACAAAAATCAAAATCTAACTCACCATTATCTATACGTAAACTTTAATATAAAATATAATTCGTTTGTAAATTTATTTTCAATAAATTAGCACAATTGAACACTGACATTACAGATGTTGAAAGAAAACAATTCTGGAAATAATTTCGGTTGGCTACACTGTTGCCGAACAAGGAAATTTAAATTTCTGCAAACAAATCGATGGAATTCCAAAAATTACTTACCTGCAAATTAAATCGAACATATTTCCGGAAAATTCCAAAATTATCACGAAATTAATGTGCGGATATTAATTTAGTGGAATTTCAACGGTTGGCGAGCCTGTTTAAATCGACATTGACAGAACACGAGCACATTGTTTCAAAATAGCGCCATCTAACGTTTAAGTCACGAAGTAAAAAGGGCGCTAAATATGAAAATTTGCCAATATTATTTTGTGGGGTGCAATTTGTAATACTAACCAATAAAATCTACAAATTTGTATTGCAGAACAATAGAAGAAAACATGCCTTTGAAATATCTATTGTGCTTTATTCTTTTTTATGAAAAAAATGTAAATTAATCTACGTTGATTTTGATGATAATTTTAATAACTATCCCTAAATAGCAAAGATACAGGGATAGATTACATAATTTAATTAAAATTAATTATCTACATCAGTTTATGAATGTTCTGAGACAATGTTCACTGTTTTCTTTTCTTCTTTTTTTTAATTCTGTATTAAGACTAGTCCTGTTATAATTTCCCATTTCATCACTTGTTGCCAGTAAATAAATTTAAACGCAATTACATAAAAAATAATATCCAGCAAACAATTAATAAATTAAATAATTAACTAAATAGAAAGACAAAAAAGAAACAAAACTCTTATGTATTGCTGGATGTGATGCTGAGAAATAAAGTTAATGAAAAGAAAACGGAATTTTTTTCAATAATAGGAAATATAAAAAAAAAATCAAAAACAAAAAATTTGTGCTACGGCACACACTGAGCACTTGGCGATTTTTCACACACACAATGTGAAGGTTCATTATCATTATTATTATAATTATTATCATTAAAATTATTATTATTTTGTTGATTTGGTTAAATTATTCGTTGCTACATGCAACAAATTTACACAAAGAAGAAAATTCAATGCATTCAATCTAACACAACCACTGGATGTTCTTCGAATTTTGTTTTTAATTGTCGCCAAGGCTTCCTCGCTGCTCTTCGTAATTCAGTCAGACTTATTTGACGACGCATCCGCCTATAAAAATTATACCAAATAATAAGTAAATACACCACGTTATTCACTACAAAATACAGAGTGAGCCAAGTGGTTGGCCTATTAGACGTTTAAAGAATTCTAACCGATGAAAGTTTCTGAAATTTGGTATGCACCCGTTTTTCCACCTGAACTACACCTGGAAAATATTTTNTTCTGTATACAGGATGTGTCACGATAGTGAGCCGTTAGAGATGAGAAATTAAAAACTGATGGAAGTTTCTGAATTTTGGTTTTTCTGCATTGCCGACAAGCTATTGTTTCAACAGTTTGTCGATAATGCAGATTACAAAGTTGAAATAAGAAATGATAGGCTACTGCGAGAAATATCGTGAAACACACTGTATAGCAAATTCCATTTTTTAATGAGCAATTTGAAAATATCCCAAGAATTTACGGTTTTTAGGGATCATTTTACCCAAATTTTAACCTCTTAGCTCATCAGCAAGTTGGTCAAAAATGCTCATTTTAGGTAACATCGATTTTTGAAAATGAGTTAAACCTATCAAATAACTCAGAGAATGACTCCATTTTATCCCACTGCATTGTAGAATAAATTCGAAAAATCAATGTGTGCAACCCATTTAAAAAAATCTTTCCATGGTAAAGACGCTTGTTTTTTGACCAACTTCCAAATGAGTTATGAGTCCCAAATGACTCTTATAATTTATCAAATAATGGCCTAATTGAATAATTTTGTAGAAATTAATGTTTTTGACATACTTGCTTCCTTCTGTAGCCCGGAAATAAACATCATCGGGTGCATCCATCCAACTAATTACTTGTTTCCTACCTGAACCGGTACGTGCCATATGAGCAATTTTTGGTTTGCCATTAATTTGTGAAATATGACGTGGCAATAATAATTGCCCAGGTACAATTGATGATGTTGATGACATCATTGTTGGTGGATATTGATCAGGACGATTCATTAAACCACTAGGATCTTTATTGAGTCTCTTTGGTGGTGGTGCACTCATAGCCGAACCTAAATTATAATAAATTCTTAATTTAATACCACCATTCGATAATTTTTAATTTTTCCTATTTATTTAAAAAAAATAATATAAACTACTAGTCACTTACGGTAACTTACCATCATCCCAATCCAAGTCGGAATAGAAACCAGCAAGAATAATTGAAAAATTATTTTTTTGTATTATTTCCGAAAAATGAATTTAATATATTTAAAAAAATAAAAATCTGTATAAAAATTTAGATACTTACTATCAACACCATTCATTTCATCATAAGCACGCCGTTTTAAAGACGGCGACATATTGTTGAGTGGTATTTTATCAGCCTCAGGTTTATTAGGAACACGTTCATATAATAAACTACCATCTGGTGCTTTAGGTGGTTTTGGGAAAGCCACTTTCTCCGGTTTTGGTAAATTATCTCGATCGGTTAAAATCAACCATTGTGGTATTACTGTACCAGGATTACCCAATTTTGTTGCAATTGCTGTAACACTACCACGATTCTTTTTACGATAAATTAATAA
This sequence comes from Hycleus phaleratus, assembly GCA_013841185.1. Lineage (NCBI taxonomy): Eukaryota > Metazoa > Arthropoda > Insecta > Coleoptera > Meloidae > Hycleus > Hycleus phaleratus. The sequence continues at coordinate 75,950 of JACDRP010000140.1, forward strand.
TTGTTTCAATTCATTTATTGATTTGCCACTCATTTTCGTTGCACATTCTTGTTTAACAGCTTGTATATTGATAGCAAAGAATGGTGCACGTGCCGCATGTCTCGGACGCATTATATGACGACATAATCGTCTTGAGATTCTTGTTAATGGTGTTGTATTTAAATAGAATGCTGTACGTGTTTTCATAACTGGCCTAGGTGAACCCGATCTAACAACAATACCATGTGCTGTTGCATAATGTCGTCCTAAATGAGCTTTCAATTTAAATTCTTTCCCACAACCACCAATATTACAACGATGTGGACGATGTGGCATTGTAGCTGATAACATTCGATCATCATCAATATCACTGCCTGATTTCTTTTTACCACTATTACCAAGTACACTACTACTGATTGTTATTCCACTAGTTAAACCACCTGTACCATCATATTCTGATTCACCAAAACGTGTTGGAACTTTTAAACCACCATATTTCTTCCAATATTGCCAACATGTATGGCATAGACGGCATTGCATATGAGATGGACCCCAAGCGTACCATTGTGTCGAAACCGTGACTAAAAATTATTTCGAAAATTATCAATTGAAATAATAATTTTATACAGGTGGGCCAAGAGTTTAGTCTCTTAAAAATTCTAATTGACAATATTTGTATTGTTCCAGTATAAGTGTAATCTACTTTCTTGTTTAAAATTTAGACTCTATACTAAAATTAATAACATGACTTAGACTCTAGTGTTAGCAATTTTCCAGGAATTTTGACTGTTCCTGAAATTTTTAATTTTACAGTGTTCGAAAAATTCATATTTGAAGAACTATTGCATTTGAATAATCAAAATTTGCAATTCTAATAGTTTAAATATTGTACTTTTTACCGAATTTTACAGAACTAAAGTATAAAGTTACACTACCCTATTTAAAATGAAAGATTACCGTTTAAAGGCTGATAGGAAATCAATTTCAGGCAAACGCTGAAAGTTAATTCAATTCTATAAAATTTGATGTAAAATACATAGTTCGAGTTATTTCAATTACAAATTTGGATTATTTAGCAACGATATTTTCCAAGATATGAATTTTTTAAACACACCGCAAAACAAAAATTTTCATTACCCCATATACTAGGGGTTGATAGAATAACGAGTTCAGATGGATACCAAATTTTAGAAACTTCCACCAATTGGAAGTTATACTTTTAATAGGCCAACCTCTTGATTCACCCTGTATAGGAATGAATATGGGGTATTTTTAATTACCCTTCAACACACCTACCATTACAAGATTCACAGGCTTTTCCACCTAAAGAAACCGGTTGTTCCGTATTACTGCCATTACTACTACCATTAACAACACCTTTATTATTATTTAATGCAGCTGGATTTGGTTTATTACTGTAAAATGAGAAATTCAACAAAATTGAAATAAATAAAAGATGATTTAATATAAATTAATAAATACGAACTTACTAATTAGGAATGTAAACTTGTTTCAATTTAGATTCAGCTTCAACAGCTTTAACACGTTTTTGTTGTACATAACGATCTGTTGTTTTCCACATATAATAATATTCAATGATATTTTTTAATGTTTTCCATGGTAAGAAATCTTGACGTATATCATTAAAATCTTTACCATATTTATCTAATGCTTCTTCAAATAAATTAGCCTCGGATGCACTCCATTCTTCCATTTCATCACGACATAATACAGGACCACTAGATGGTACTAATGAACATAAAGCATTAGCCAAATCATAATTATGTTTATGTAATGTATCCATAGCATGAAATAATGTTATATCTCGACTAGCAGCAGCTGCCGACATATGTAATGATGGTTGTTTAACACTTGAACTACAATCTAATGCTCTAGCAAATGTACCAACTGAACGTGAAACAACTAAAAACTGATCAATTTGTCTATCGGTTAAATTATGTTCAGGTGTCCAAACTAATGTTTCCAATTCATTTAAATCACGTGTATCAACACTGTCACCACCTGCTGTTGGTTGTTGTTGTTGCGGTTGTTGTAGTTGTTGCTGTTGTTGTTGTAATTGTTGATCTCGTAACAATAATGGTGGCACATCACATTGATATCGACTGCCTACACGTATTTCACCTTTGTCCGCTAATAATGTTTTTTGTGTTGGATCAAACACAAGACAATAAAAAAACATATCGTCTTTATTTAAATAGGAAGCCAATGATTCAGTTTCATTAAATAATGTTACTGAACATTTGCCACGTATATGGGTGGCTGGTAATGTTTCCACTTGACGTGATAAGAACAATTCACGATGTTTCATTTGATGACGTTGTTTTGGATTTAATGTATCACAACCACCACCACCACCACCACCACTACGATTACCAGAATCCGGACTACCATTCGATTCATCTAAGGCACCTATATTTTAAAACATTCAATATAATAATTATCGACAAATCATTAAATAATATACAACGATAATAACAAATACAAATATTATATCATATGTTTTTATAAAAATTAGCAAATGACAGGAAAAGTATTTCCAAAACAAACACTGATAATATAGCCTTACAATTATTAATACTGATAAAATATTAGGCCTTGACACTAGTAAAGTATTGTAATTCAATCCTTTTTATGAATAATATTATTATAACAAAATTCAAACAATTCATCTATAGTTTATAAAATATTAAACCTACGATAGTACAATTTAACGAACAAATAAACCAAAATTCAACGTTTTTTGCAATAATCATTAAACTAAACAAATATTCGGTTTTCCTTAAGATAACAATCAAATTATCATTACAAATAAATTATTTTAACCGAAATAAAACAAATTTATAGAAATGCACAATATTGATAGTCTCTAAGACTAGTTTCATATCAAAAAGTACCCAAAAACGTACAATAGAGATGTTATGGGTTTCTATTTTTAGAAGCTCTACTTGTTTCCACACCTTTATAACGGAAATTACTAATTTAAGCTATAAATCTAGAGTACTTATTTTTCGATTAGGTGCCCGAAATGATATTAGAAACAGCATTTTAAGGTGCATCTCGGGGTATTTTTTGTTTTGAACAACACCAATTAAGCTTTGAGTTACCGAGAAAAAGTTTCGTATTTCTCCTATAACTTAGCAAATATCGAGAATATAGCAAATTGAAAGGATATTTCAAGCCTCTAAAAAATTTGTCAATAAGTTTGTTAGTTTTCCGGAAAATGGCAACTTTTAATACTCGATATCTTGCATATTTCATGCGATATTATAATTAGTACAGTAGTACTAGAAACAACACTTCAAGGAGTATCTAGATTTTTTTTTATTTTGGAAAATTTCAGTTACAGATGACAACAGTGAAGTATATTTTGTATTTTTTTCAAAATTTCCCCTATAATTTAGCCAATATTCTCGATTTTATGATTTTCTCATATAGTAAACTGAAATTTTCGGATAACTTCGTTAATTGTCCGGAAAATTGAAGTACTTATTATTTTTCGTTTCTGTTCCTATATCAGATTCTGCTTGTTTCTCGTCTATTTCCGTTAAAATAACTACAAAAATCTGTTTCTATTATGACACTTCCGTAACATCTCTAATTTTAATATTAATAAAAATGAGACAATATCACTTGGAGCTTATTCTTATCAATGTAGTCTCAATTTATCCTATTTTTAAATAATTACACGGTCATTATTGTACAAATATTGAGATGTCGAAATTTATAAATTTAGATATTTTTGAATTAGACAAGTGCCGTTATTAGTTGGAGAATACAGGATGAGAACTAATTACGTAAAGAAATTGGGTATAAATTTTTGGTAACGTCTCTAATTTGAGTTCCTCAGGCAAATTAATAATGAACATCTTTGGATTTTTCGATATTTCTCAATATGAAGCAAACATCTTGAATTTAAAGAGGGTACAATTTCGATTGAAACAAGATTCGGATATTGAGCTTTCAGTATACATTTATACATAGATATAGATAGAAGGTATACCATTTTCTCGTCCACTTTTTTTGCGTGTAATTATAAAAGTACAGTCCTGGTTAAAAGAACAAGCATCTCGCTAGTTGTCATAGCGACGCTGTCTGATCAAGTACAGTTGTGGTAGGATTTCGCGAAACAACGTATATACTATACATATATATACAATCAAACATATACATATAGACACAAATACATATATGTATACCATGTATACATATACAACTATGGTCGTCGGGTGACAAGACAGGTACAGTCAGCGAATATCGATCGCCTAATCAAGACTTTTGCCCCACTACCACCACCACCACCACCACCACCACCGCGTTACTACCACCAAAACATATTCTCTTATTTAGAATGCGTGTGAAAACAATAATCAAGAACAGAAAACCGGAAATAATCCCAATCATCATCACAATTATCCTTATCATATTTAAAATAGCCAATTCTATAATTAATAGTTAATTAAACGATAGTAGTGGTAGTAGGTATAATCAACAGTTTTTCTCTATTTGTAAAAATCCGTAGAGGGGGATAATTTAATTAATTTAAATACATACGAATACAATCAACTTACACTGGTGTTTGTCCGCTAGTTGGATCAATTGAGGGGGTAAATCTCGTCGCCGATAAAAACACATAACTTTAGCCTCGACATTACCAGAAGCAGTCTTATTTAATTCTTCTATACGTCGGATTTGGTACGGAGACGTCGATGACGTCTCGAAGTACACATAATCTAAAACAATACAAAATAATTAGAATTGAGAGGGAGGCAAAAGTTGAGGTTAAAAGCACATAATACTCTTGATTACAACATAAATAAAACGGTAATAATTATAAATCGTGATAAATATAGAACCAAATAAAACGCCAACAATAAAATCGAAACTGTTGTATTCTTTGAGTTGTTATAGAAATAATCCAAATAAAATCCACATAAAGGGTAATTAAAAAAAATTAATTCTCAATTATTAATTATCCACACAAACACATATACAAAACAAATATACACACGCACACTCAAACACACACATATAAAACGAACTCACCTCCGACACGATACATGTTGGCTGTCATCTTTCAAATACAAGAACATATGACCCCAACGAACAAATCTTGATTACACTCGTTATTAAATTAACATTTTTCCACAATAATTTCAATTGAAATTTATTAATTTTATTTAATTTTTTTCTATTCAAAAGAAAAAAATCTTCAATGTTTTGTCACTGTCCTGCACTTATCACCGCCAAGCTAACAGACGCCATTTTCTTCAATTGCTAAATACCAACTTTGTAAAATAGAAAAATTAAAATTCCCTATTATAAAAAAACAAATGATTGTATTAGAGTAAATAAACAAATAAAATTCGATTTTTTAATCTCAAATTAAATAAAAAATTATTAAAAATATCGAAATTGTAGAAAAATTCGCGCTAGATTCAATCAAATTTTGTGTAATTAACGAAAATTTATTGACGGTTAGTTTTTAATTAGATAGCGTTGATTTAAATATGGCGGATTCTAAAGCATTACCAACTGAAATTTAATTAAAAATTAATTAGCGCGAAATTCGAAAAAAAAAACAACTTGCACATCATATTTTATTATACATAATCAATTTTTATAAAAAGCAGTAATTAAGTACCACGTCAATATCGATGCAATTATATAAAAATTTATCGAATAATCACTAAAATTAACATTGTTATCAAAATCGGTTGTTTCATTCACCATAAACCCGAGGAGAATCCACCTGGAGGAGCCCGTACACGTTGGCCTGCTGGATTCGAGGGTTGCGGTGCTTCTTGTTGTTGTAATTTTTCATTTTCTTTTACAACTTTAACGTCGCTCTTCTTATCAGGCGATAGCGGCATCTGATTTGTACCTTCGACAATCGACGAAATATTCCTCGGACTGATCTTCTTCGGTTGTGGCTCTTCAGGCGGGGTATTGACGCCGAAAATGTCGCTGTGTCCGCCGCCGGGGGGCCGCAGGACACGGCTCGAATTGCGCCCCTCTTTGATGCCAGAGAAGATATTTGTCGATGTCATTGTTGGAAGTCTATCAATAAAGCGAATGAATGAAAATCGTTATAATTATCGTTGGGTACGAAAATTATTTAAAAATATAACGGTTATTACTGTTCTTATTTGGGATATTACTAGTTCTAACCAGTTCAAATTGAAAGGGTGTTTGGATTAGGCTAGAATTATCAACGAGAATTGTTTAAAACTCGATAATTTACCTGATTTTGCAGTCTATACGTTGAATAAATTCAATAGAAGCTTGAATTTAATTATTTTTTTTAATTGTTACACTTTCAAAATCGCACCACCCAAAGAATGCTTGAAAAACCGACAAAACAGAATTATAGTGCGCACGTGCAAGAATTTTATTTGTCTGCCAAAAAAAAATTGACAAATATTCAAATTCGATTGGTTTGAACCGCTATTGAATCAGCGATAGAACACGAGATTTCCACCAATCAAAACCTAAAATTTAAAACAATACACTTTGATTAATCATCGGCGGTGAAATTAACACCATCTATTGGTAAATCTTGGAAATAATCCACGAATATATCGGATATCCCAGTATTCGACCCAATTTGAAATAAAATTCGAAATTAATTAAAATCTAGATTTATTTAATGTTTAATCGTAGATTTTGGAAAGTAAAGCCGCTCGACGTTCGGTATTTTGAAATAACGCCCTAATTAATTGTCGAATTTCAGCCGGTTTAAATTGTAATGCTAACGGTCCTTTGCCACTAGCCCAACGATCATTAATATCAATCAAAGTAGCGTTCAATACGAAACATAATTCGTTTAATTTACACCAATTCTCCACGAATAAATTAATTTCATTTGGATCTGTGAATAATTTCGGACCACGTATTTGTATCATTTTGATTAATTCAATTAATTGTTCGGAAGCTTTCGCTGATACATCCTCAAATCGAATTATTGAATTGATTAGATTCAAACATAAACAATCCAAAATTTGGCCGATGATTTTATTATAAATTTCGTACGGTAACACTTTATGCCATACGGTTTTCAATAATTCTTGTTGACGCAAACATTGCCGTAACGATTTCTCAACGTTATCGTTAACAGTCTCCAATGTTTGTTGGTCATTCAAACCGGAATCTTTCAAAATTTCATCGATTTGTTTGATTTGATTTTTCACGTAATTATTGAAAATATCCGCCGATATGTGTTGGAGTTGTTGGATTTCTTCGACGAAACTAAGATTCTTATCTGATAATTTATAAGTGATTTGCCAATTTGTTAAAATATGCCCGATATATTGACAATTATTGTAAAATAAAGCAATCTGTTGGGGTATTGTTTGTAGTAATTTTCTGTGATAATCAGCGACAAATTGTGGATATTTTTTAAAAATCATCTTGATAGTTTTCAATAAACGTTCCGATTCTATTGTTTGTAATTCTAGTAGAAGATTCTGTACGAATTTCAATATTTCAAGAATATTCTTCGATATTGAACAATTTTTAAATTTATTATCGTTAGTTAAAACGTCTCTATCGATAATTCCATCAATTTCGATCATATCATGCAGATCTCGTTTCATTAAATCTGTCGCTATTATAAAATAATTCTCGCATTTTTTATCAATGAATAATTTATCGAAATTATCGACATATTGTACCAATGAAGCTGTATTTTCGTTAAATAAACCAATTGAAATAAACTTATTTTCCAATATTTTCGTATTCTCAACAATCTCTTGTTTATTGTCTAGACCTTTACGATCTGTTGGAATTCGGTCTTGAAGGCAATGTTTAATTATTAATTCGGATAAATTATCGGATAAATCACGACCAATATAGTTTAAAGTAGTGAAATTCTCGTGTAATTTATAGTTGAAATTCGTCGATAAAAACTCCAAAATTGTCGTAATATTTGCGAAAACTTGTAAATAATTTAATTTTCCATCGCCAACAACTTCAATATTTAAAATATTCCAATAATTCTCCGATTTCACGTCGACTTTTACTGTGTGATCAACGACATTAATGAAAGTTTGCCATAAAAATCGCATAATATCGTCCAAATACAATATCGAATTGTCGTTTCGATACAAAGCTTGTAGAACTTGTTTAATTAAATCGTTTTGATCGGTTCTAACTTTCAAACAATAATTCTTCTCGTCGGCGATTAAAGTTGTGTTGTTTTCGAAAATTTCCAACATACGATCCTGTAATTCTGTCTTTTTTCTACAAAACTGTGCAAATATTGCCGATAGAGCCTCCAATAAAAAACCATCGTCGTTGAATTTCTTAAAAATCGCCTCCACTTCCTCCACTTTATCAACACACGATATGAATTCATTCCCATTGATTAACGTGTTAATCTCCTGTAATGCCTCGTGAATTTGGGAGATTTGTTGTAAATAATCGATGATAATTTTGGATTTTGACAACGATCTCAACGAGTCTTGTAATTCCAAGTCGGCTTCCGTTAATTCATCGTTGGTAGTCTGTAAGGCCTTGCAGTAGAAATCGTTGATTTCCCCATTCAATTCGCTCAATTTGTTTGCCAAATAACGGTTACGTTTCGGTTTTTCACGGTGCGTAACGTAGACATTTTCGATAAATGTCTCCACATCAATTTGGCATGATTTCAATGATGTTTCCATTTTCGGTATAAACGTGTTGATTTCGTCGATTTTAACCTCTTCAATTACTTGGATAAGTTCTTGTAAAACACTCATTTTATCTGAATTTTCACACCGATGACAGTTGGTTTCAAAAAAATTATAGGTTATGTTTCTCGATCGAGCGCCCAAACTTGAAAACCGGCAACCAACACTCAAACATTACAAATCTAAAATTATAAATTACAATTATAGAATGTTTTATTAAATTTATGGTACTTAAGCCGTGTATAGCGTTGAATTCGCTTATTTTGATTACTATTAACAGTTTAACAAAAAATTTGTTCTATAACAAGTTTACCATAGCCAACATAAGAGAACGAAAGTTACTAATCGAAAATACAGGCTGTATCAAATAAGTTGTTTCATTCTACTTTCAAATGTGTAAATTTTGATATATTTTAAGAAAATGAGAATCAACAGATTTCTTTATTTTAATAACAAGCATATTTATTTCTTGATGAACAAAAATTAATGGAAATACAAAACTAATGGAGCCGCAGTCGGTAGGATTCGAACCTACGCTCCCAGAGGGAATCTGATTTCTAGTCAGACGCCTTAACCGCTCGGCCACGACTGCTGTAACAACTCCAATTACCACAAATTTAAAATGAGGTTATGTGTTCCAATTCTTATAATTCAACAAATTGTTATATTATTTCACTATAATTCGCGTTAATTACAGTTGAAATTATTAAAATTTTGAAATTTAATATTTTATTTGTACATCTATCGAAATATTTTCGCAAAATTTAAAATAGAAGTATAGAAACCTGTATTACCGACGAAAAATTGACATTTGACATAATATGGCGTCTTTTAGATTGGGCTTTATTCGGATTGTGGTTAATATTTTTGAAATACATTTATTTCAATAAAAATTAAATAATTTGTTGGAAATTTTGAAAATAATCATAATTGTGTTGAAGATTGTTTAAATATTTTATATGAAATTGATGTTTTATATTCATACAAACAGCATCAAGTTTTGTTTGCAAACAATCCACGAATAGTGCAACATTTTCTTCAGTTTCTTCGATTTTTATTAAAATTATTAATTAATTGAATGATTACAGTTCTCCAATTGTTGTATAGTTGTTCTGTTCGATAGATTATAGACAAAATGTAAGATGTATAAGTGATTTATTTGATTTTTTTGGATTAATATTTGATGGTGAAACACAGAAAATGACTACACCGAATACAGATGATTTCAATGTAATACAATTCGAGAAACGTTTACAATCATTGAAAGACTCCCAAGAGCATATAAATGCGTGTTGTCGTTGGTGTTTAGAGAACCGACAACACCACAAGAAGATTGTTAATTCGTGGTTGAACGTATTAAAACGTGTTAAAATCGAACAACGTGTCAATCTATTCTATTTAGCCAACGATGTGATACAGTATTCGAAACGGAAAAATTACGAATTTGTAGAAAGTTGGGGTACCGCTTTACAAAAGGCTACAACTCTAGTCCGGTAGATAATCAAATATTCCAATAGAATTATTGTTGAAATTCTTGTTTTTAGTGATGATAAAGTTAAACATAAAATTGTACGAATCTTCAATATTTGGCAGCAGAGAAATGTTTATAATGAAGAATTTATCTCAGATTTATGTGGTTTAATTAGTGTTGTACCGACAGCATCGAAAAATGACGAACCACACGAATTTCAAGCGAATTATGTTATCAATAAAATCAAACATTGTTCGAAATTGGAGAACGAGACTGATTCTAAATTGAAAGTATTGAAAGAACACAATCCAAAGATTCAATTAGAAACCGAATCTTTATGTACTTCACTTAAAGGTAAATAATTATAACAATATCGTTGATATTTAATCAATTCTAATTGTAGATCGGGCTCATGTTGATGATGTTGAGAAAGAATTAGAGACGTACGTTAAACATTTAGAAGGCTACATTAATGCATTGAAAGCTGAAATTAAATGTCGCATTAATAATATTTCAGTTTTAAAACAAGCTAATACACAATTAGAGAAAGATAAACGGGATGTTAAAGTTGTGGCAACTGTAATTTTATTTCAAATTATTTATAGAATTTTATAAAATTCGTTATTTTCTAGGCGTATAAAACATTCGGTGCACGAATTAAAACATTCCAGAAGAAATTGGAAGAACATCGGGCGACTTTAATCAGTCCAATACCATCGCCTGATATCAATGCACCATCACCAAGTCCTGATTCTGATTTAGAATTGCCTGATGATAACGAAAATAAAACTAATAGTTGGTTTAAATTATTATTTTGATTCTAATTTATAATAATGTTGATTTTTAGATACTCTAAATTTTAATACAGCTGCTTTTACAGCCGGTTATTATAATCCGGTACCACCGCCAACAACTGAAAGTAATCCGAATTTCGTTACAAACGGTTATACGAGTTTTATTGGTTCGAATTTTACAATTCCTGTAAGTCAATTATCGATTATTATTTCTAAATATTAATTGTTTTGTTTTTAAGAATTCGTTATTTACAAATACACAAACAACAGTTACACCATCAACGAATTTAACTGAAGTTACAAATAGTAATACATATGGTGGTGGTAATCCAAATTTAATACAACCAATAACACAACATTCTCATCATCAACAACCACCACCACCACCAATTGAAACAACAACAATAAATGAAACAAATGAAAATTTCGCTTATCATCAAACGAATAATAGTGGTCATATGCCATTATTACCACCACCAATGCCACCATTTAGTACAAACGATCCTAATTATAATCCATACGGTAGTAATGATAATAAAACGAATTTTGGTAAGTATCGGGGTGTTACAGGGAAACATTCCCTATTTAAACGGGTAGTTTTCAAGTTCTATATACGTAAAACTCCAAAACTACCCCTTTGAGCAACGATAAACAACATTAAAATCGAAGAGGGACACTTGGGAATGTTTTCTTGTTAGTTTATTTAAGATATTTCGTTAGTTTAACGGATTTTTTTAAAAAATTTAGGGATTCCTAATAATTTCAATGCGCCAGTCTATGATCCATCGTTCAATCCAAATTTGAATGAAACGTACAATAATTCACCATATCTTCAAACACAATCAGTGAATGATTATAATCGAGAAACGGAGGCGGATAATTGGAAGAGAAATTGGCCACCACAAGAATCATTATTGGTTGGTAATACAACGGATACACCAGAAAGTCCGCCGATTTTTGAAAAAGAAGGTTTTACTAATGAAACAGTTGAATATCATGATAATGTTGATAATAGTGGGGCTGTTGATGTTGATCATAGAATTTTAAGGCATGCTATACCATCATCAGGTATTTTATTTGTTGTATTGGTGAATTTAATTATAATTTTTGTTTAAATTGTTAGATAATTTAAGGAGTAGTCGTGGTAAAGATGTTGATCATCGGAATTTAATTAGTTTAACAGGTTCGCCAGCTTCTGATATTTCACAAAATAACAATACCACAATTTGGAATAATCTTCAAGATCAAGTAATTTCAATTTTTTAATGATTTTTAAAATTTGTAAAGAAATATTGATTGATTTTTAATAATTTAGGATTATCGGACATCTACCGGTGATCATGATTATCGTCTACCGCCAACTTTCAATATTGAACAATTAAAATTACCACCGCCACCGCCGCCACCACCATCTACAATAATCAAAAAACAAACATCACCACGTAAAATTACCGATTCGAATGTTGAAAGTATCGATATGGAATTGAGTGAAGATGAAAATGATTTAATTAATGATAATGTAAGTCATCAATCACAACAACAACAATCACAACAAAAACAAGACAATTTGAAAGTATTAGTTGGAAATGATATAACATTAAAACCACCACCACCATTACCCGATTTACCCGAAGATATTGATGTTAATAATCATTTCTTAGATGGTTTAAATAATGATTTAAATTCGCAAGATTTTTCAACGAATTTAAACGAAATTCCAACAGGAATTGATCCACAACAACATTATACACCACAAGGTGTACAACCACCCCCGCCACCACCACCACTACCACCACCACATCCAGAAATCTATATCGATAATAATAGTGGTGGTTGTGGTGGTAGTAGTAGTGATAATATTATTAATCCATGGTCGCAACAATCGAATTTTTTTATTCGTAATGATAATCATCATCATCATCGTGGGGGTTTTAATAATAGAAATCAACAACAAAGGGGTCGTGGCAGAAATTTTGGTTTCCATAATAGTAGTAATAGTAGAATTGGGGGGAATATCAATAGAGGACGTGGTGGATTTGGTAGAAATCAAGGAGCGAATAGGCACAGAAATCGAGGTAATATGAGAGGGGGCGGTTTTCATTAAAACAAGCATTTTTCATATCTATCGATACAAATAGACACGTGTTATTATTCTTGATTTTTATACAATACTAAGGTCTCGTTTTTTTTTAATTGTGTCTATGTAAATAGAATTGTACAAAAGTCTATAGCATTTTTCTTAGGTTAAATTGATAAATGCTGTAGTTTGAAAACATTAAGAGAGGCGAAAGCAATGTTTATATATTGAATTGAAATTATAGCATTGTAGAAATTGATCAGTTTTATATTCGACATTTATTTTTGGTCATACACAGTACCTGAATAAAGTTCTGAACGAATTCTAACCACCATCCAATTATCCCCGAAATTGAATTGAATTTTTATCTGTGTATGCGATACAATCCCGAATTTCTGTAATTACCTAATTTATTGGAAATTTTCCACTGGTTGTCTTTCTTTTCTATAATCACTGTAGTTTTATTTGCATTATGTAACAGCTTGTATTGAACAATAATAAAAACACAAATAAAATTGATAATTTGGCGTAATAATCGTGCTTCCTCGAAGCTTTATTGATCTCTATTTCCATTAAATGACCGTTATTAGGCCTCCCTGTTTTAATTATTTATTAAAATAATCAGAGACCTAACAATGGGTTGGTTTATTAACAAATTTATTGCTCCGGTTTTGATTTTAACACGGGAATGTTACAATGTTGATAAGATTACAGTGAATTTGGACAATTTGATCGGCTCCATTCATTTATTCTCCATGCCCCTAATGTATTCGCTTATTGATTTCGATAAAACATGTTCGACCTTCTCCAATGTGCACATCTCAAATTTGCCATCTTCATCAGTTTCATTCGTATCGAATTTCGAATTGTTTCGAATTATCGATTTGCATTCCTCTAAATAACGTTCCGTCTCCTTATCGATTCGTTCACATCTTTGTCGTACCTCATTGATTACTAGAATATGAACAAATAATAGAAATGTTAATATGACAATTTCAACGGAGAAATTTGGTGTTGAATAGATGTGGCACATTATTGTGCTATTAAAGAAATTTGTTATAAATTGTAAAAGTGACATTTTTTATAAAAAACGAAATAATTAAGTCATTTTTAATTGCGTTATAATCGCCTTGACAACAGAGTTAACAAGGGGATTATTACAGCCGAAATAGCTCAGTTGGGAGAGCGTTAGACTGAAGATCTAAAGGTCCCCGGTTCAATCCCGGGTTTCGGCAGCCCAAATTTTTTCCATTTTCATTCAATATTTACACAAAAACATTACATAAACCACCATTTATTTAAATTTTTGTTTAAAATTGATGAAAAATTAAATTTCAATAAAATAATAGAAAAAAAAAGTAAGGTCCCACCGAGATTTGAACTCGGATCGCTGGATTCAGAGTCCAGAGTGCTAACCATTACACCATGGGACCTCGTTAGAAAATACCCCTAGTTAATAATAATTAAACTCGAAATAATTTAAATAACACTTTTATTAATGAAATTGTATTTTATTGATTTCAGGTGATAAAATAAGGGACTAAACGATCGACAATTGTAAGGTAATGTGCATTTTTTCTTTACTTCTTCAAAACACAAAATAAAACTGATTAATTGAAAAAATTATTTATTCCATATACATTATTAGTACATTACGCTTTAGCTTGTTTCGCTTGTTTCTCTTGTAAGAATTTGGCTTTTCGTGCCTTCCTTTCTTCAGCTCGTTTCAACTGTTTAGCAGTACTTAAGTTGTGTTTTTTGGCGAAACGTTGGTTCTTCAAGAATTTTTGATCAACCTTAACGTATAAATTCATTAATTTTTTATTGTAATTAACGTTTAATTAGTCAACTTACTCCTAAAGTTGATTCGTGACGGTAACGTTTAGGTTTCTTGATTCCGTTCCGGTGCGCCTTACGATCTAACAAAAACGAAACCAATTCAACACGTAAAATCGTAAATTCGATAAGATTTACTTACTTTGATTATGATTTGTATGATTCTTTGACTTTGCCATTATTTAAATTTATAAATTTAACCTATAAACAAAATAAAAATATTTGAGGTTATGTTTATATCATATATTAAAGAAATTATAAACAATAAAAATAGATGCGTGAAAATATAGAAAAATGCATAATCGAATGAATTTAATTTAAATTTAATAAAAATATTAAGCGATGGATTAGATAAATTTAAATAAAATTGATTAGAAAATTACCTGCGATTGTGAAGTTTACAGGAAAATTTCGGAAGAATTTGGGGATTTTCAGTAATTAAGTTGGTGAAATTTGGTACAATTTGAAATTTTGCCAATAGATGACGCTTTCATAAAAATCATTTCAATGGCGTTAATTATTAAATTTGAATATTCAAAATTAATTTTAATCTCTAATTATTAGTTATCAATTATTTTATTTTATTACAGCGTTTTAAATTAATAATAAATTTGTAAATTATCATAGTACCAATCGATTTTTTTAGGATGAAATTCCCCCAATTAGAGTTGTCAAATTTGATCATCCAGTGTTTGTGTGAATTTTTGTTGAATTTTAATTATTTTTATTAATTATAAAGAAAACTAAGTAATTTTGCCGAAATTCGGTAGAATAGTGTTGTTTTTCTTCCATATTTCTTTCAATTATTGAAAATTTAGTTTGAAGAGGCAACAAGACTATTTACAATTGAACCAACATTTTCTAACCTATAAATGATCAATTCAAAAATTAATGTACAATTAATTAATTTAAATAATCTAAATGGCAGATAATGGATTAAATAATTCCGGTTCACAATCATCAACATCATCATCATCGTCAATATTATTGAAATCGACGAATTTGGAATGTAAAAATTTGTATGATTATTTGAAAACACGACCACCTAATGTTTTAGAAAAACTCTACAATCACCCAACGATATGTTTAGCCGTTTACAGGTAGAATTACCAATTTTCCTTATTTAATAATACTTGAGTTTATTTTGTAGAGAATTACCGGAATTAGCCCGACAATACGTGATAAGAATATTGTTCGTTGAACAACCAGTTCCACAAGCTGTGGTAGCATCATGGGGGGCTCAAGCATTTTCAAAGTTTGTCAAAATTGATATTCAGATAGTTGATTTGAATAAAAATCAATTGATTTTAGAGAACACATTTATGTCAGTAAAGTATTAAGCGAATTATCTGTATGGCAAGAAGCTGCAATTCCTGGCGGTCTTCTCGGATGGATTCTATCGCCGACATTCAAAAAGAATTTAAAAATTGCTCTATTAGGAGGGTATATTTTGCCACACAACTTATAAACATTGATTTCTAAATATTTTAATAAATATAGAGGTAAACCGTGGAGTATGTCGTCAGCTTTGGAGGCTGATAGTAAAGCTAGAGATGTATCATTTCTGGATGCTTATGCTGTTGAACGTTGGGAATGTGTTTTGCATTATATGGTGGGATCTCAACAACAAGAAGGCATTTCAGCTGATGCTGTTCGAATTCTATTACACGCTGGTCTTATGAAACGGTAAATTTGTTTGTTTTACAACTTATTTTTTTATCATTGAATTTTATTAGTGATGAAGAAGATGGTAGTCCTGTGATAACGAGGCAAGGATTCCAGTTTTTATTATTAGATCGACAGGCACAAGTTTGGCATTTTTTATTACAATATTTAGATACAGTCGAACAAAGAGGCTTGAATCTAGTTGAATGTTTAACGTTTCTTTTCCAACTTAGTTTTAGTACTTTAGGAAAGGTACTATTTATTTGTTATTATAAATTTTTGTTTAATCAAATATTTTTTAGGATTATAGTACTGAAGGTATGAGTCCTGAATTATTAACGTTCCTCCAACATCTACGTGAATTTGGTCTAGTTTACCAAAGAAAAGTATACAATATTTATAAGTATTGTTGTAATTTTTAATGTTAATTTATTTTAGCGCAAAGCCGGCCGTTTTTATCCGACTCGATTGGCTTTAAATATTACGTGTAGCCAATATAAGAATGCTCCTGTTTTAGAGGAGGATACGCCGAAAGGTTACATAGTTGTAGAAACTAATTATAGGGTATATGCTTATACTGACTCAAATCTCCAAGTGGCCTTAATTGGCCTTTTTACCGAACTAATGTATAGGTAAGATTAACTACTCAGTTTTTAGAACCACTCGTATTATTGCCAAAATTTGAACTTCGTAGCTTATCGGTAAGTTGGTCGAAAAAAACGCTCATTTCCAACCATGGCAAGATCTTCAAAAGTAAATCAAATGACTCAAGAATGCCAATTTTTTCATGTTTCTTTATTTTATCCTGGAATGGGTAGAAATATTTTGCATTTCTTCTAAAATGTAATCTAGTTAAGGGGTTCAAATTTTGGTAGTGAATAATTTCGATTGCTTAAACATCTTCATTATTATCGTTTTAGGTTTCCAAATTTAGTAATAGGTGTAATTACTAGAGATTCAATTCGACAAGCATTACGTGGTGGTATTACGGCTGATCAAATTATCGGTTATCTACGTCAACATGCCCATCCACAAATGTTACAAAATGAAACAATAAAACAACCACTGCCGCCTACAGTTGTTGATCAAATCAAATTATGGGAACTGGAAAGGAATCGTTTAACTTATTCAGAGGGTGTTTTATACAGTCAATTCTTATCACAAGTAGTATATTTTTATCAAAATTTTAATGAAAATTTAATACAATAAAATTTCAGGCTGATTTTAATGTTTTAAAAGAGTACGCCCAGTCGAATGGTGTACTTGTATGGTGTAATAAAGAGAAACGTACATTGATTATTAATAAATGTGCTCATGATGATGTGAAAAAGTTTTGGAAACGGTATTCGAAGGGCAATTGATGAAATTTATTAGATTTTGGATAATTTAATAACTTTATATGAGAAATTAACGGATCATTAAATTTTTTCTAGAAACTTTGTATTTTATAAGACCAAGAATCCATTCGCAAATACGGTATTTGATTTTAATTTTTCGAAATTTGTGTGTTTCCTTGCTTGATTCCACTAAAACCTGTTTTTCCTTGATAATGACAAAAATATCATCCTTCGATATCAATTATTCTTTTTTATCAATTACCAGTAACATTAAAATAGAGAATTCAAGATCGATCTATTAATAAAATTAATTACCGTCAATTTGTCTTCAAGAACATTGTATTATTATCAACATTTTTTTTATAAGTACTAATATTTTTTGTCCTATTTAAAGTTGTTAAGTAATGTGAGTACGATATAAGATAAGTGTCTCAGCGGCTATTATAAATCTTGATATTCGCCTATTCATCCAGTAGCGTATAAACTTTACAATGGGAACAACTCAATCAAGTTGTGAAGAGAAAAACGAGTTGCAGGTACGCTAATTGATGATAAATTATTGTAAATTGATGTCGTTTTCGATTATTTAGCAAGAAGATTCCCAAATGGATCAAAATATAAACTTATATCCCCATTACGATTTCAAAATTTGGTTGAGATCATGCGAAAAAGAAATTTTAGAACCCATCCATGGCACTATTACCGGTGAGTCGGATAATTGAATTAAAATTGAGATCAATTGGAGTGTTTCAGGGGCAATTCCGGAATGGTTGAACGGATCGTTGCTACAGAATGGCCCAGGATTACTGAAAATTGGCAACGAACACGTCCAACATATTTTCGATGGTTTTGCGATGATCCATCGGTAATTATAATTTTTATTTAACAATCTATTATTATTTTGAATTCTTCCAAGATTCTGTATGGAAAATGGCCAAGTCACATACCAGTGCAGATACCTCGACTCGGATACTCTCAAAAAAAGTCGTAAAGCTAACAGGATCGTTCTGACACAATTCGGTACGAAATCTATACCGGATCCGTGCCACTCTATATTCGATCGATTCTTATCGAGATTCATTCCGACAACATCCCAAATAGCGGATAATTCCTTGGTTTCGATCTATCCGATCGGCGATGATATTTACGCCTTTAACGAAGTACCAAATATCCATCAAATTAATCCAATTACTTTGGAAACTAGAGAGAAAGTTAATATCGGTGATTATGTTTCAATAGTTCATCATACAGCTCATCCGCACGTTACCGAAGATAGTAAGTCGTATAAATCCTCAATTTTGGATTTATTCTAATTGAATCTTCTAGGATGTGTTTACAATTTGGGAATGACTGTTTATCCAAACGGACCCCACCACACCATCGTTAAATTCCCGTTCAAAAACTCCAGTAGAGAGATGTTCGAAACTGGGGAGATTGTAGCAGCAATACCGGCTAGATGGCGTCTATATCCATCCTATATGCATTCTTTTGGTAAAAATTCAAATGTCGCTGAAACAAAAATTTAATGTTGAAATTTAGGACTGACGGAGAATTTCTTTATTTTAATCGAACAACCGTTATCGCTATCGGTATCAAAATTGTTTGTTCGAAGGATAAAGAACGAACCGATTATAGGAGCGTTTCATACCCTCGATAATGAAAGAACACAATTCTCGTTAATTGATCGGAAAACTGGCAAATTAGCTTGGAAATTTTATTCGGAGGCATTCTTCTATTTCCATATAATCAATCAGTATGAAATTGGCGATTATGTTGTCATTGATGTTTGTACTTACGATAATTCATCAATGCTTGATTGGTTATACGTTGAATCTCTAAAGGTAATTTAGTTTAATTTAACTATTTTATAAATAATTGGTGATTTGTAGACAAGGCCACAAAATCCGAATAATGATAGAATGTTTGATTCGAAATTTACGCGATTTATATTACCGCTAATTTCAACTGATAAAACTACCGATATTGGAGAGAATTTGATAAAATTAACCAATACCAAAACTGAAGCTTATCGTAAATCATCTGGTGAAATCTTGGTGAAAGGTGAAGCCTTATGTGATCTCGGCGGTGAAGCTCCACGAATAAATTACGAACGATATCTAGGTGACCATTTTGGCATAATTTCAACCAATCAACTTTGAACAAATCATTATAGGTAAACCTTACCGATATTTCTATGCAATGAGTTTGGATATCAACACTAGTAAACCGGGACGCATAATTAAAGTCGACACAAAAACCAAAACCACAAAACTTTGGTATTCACCGAATTGTTATTCCAATGAACCCGTGTTTATACCGTCCCCAAATCCGGATGGGGAAGATGATGGGGTTGTTGTTTCGTCGATATTGTGGGGCGGTGATGAGAATCGAAATCGTGTTGGTCTTGTTGTTTTAGATGGGAAAAGTTTTGATGAAATTGGTAGAGTTGAATTTCAAACACCTAGTGCTGTACCCAAAGTTTTCCATGGGTGGTTTCTAAACAACGATAAGAATTTATAAGTTACCAATAAGTTGTTATCAATTAAAATATTAGCTATTTAAGTGGAAATTGGAGTTTTTTCGCTAAATAAATTTGTTAAAATAAAAGATCTATAGAGAAAATGTTTGAAAATAGGATATCGACAAGATTGCCTTTCAATCCACCCTAAAAGCATTCGTTTTGCACAGAAATCAATGAAAATTCCTTGTTTTGTAGCTGAAATCTTGGTCCAGTGAGAAAATTTGGAAGTTTGGTTGGGGAATAATTCGTATTCATAACGGTAGATTTTTTCGATAGAAATTTATGCAGAGAATCTGGGAATTATTACAAAAATTTTGACATTTATCAAATTATTATCCCTGCGAATTGATACTCTTGTATTTTTTTCCAGAAAATGATAAGGATAATAAAGTTTTCCTATTCCAGTGAATTATTTTCATCAACAACTATCAATTTGATAATACAACAATATTGCTCTTAAATAAAAGAATACTGATTATTCAAGAATAAATCAATCAACAAACTTGTTATCAAGAATATAAAAGAATTTGTTTCCAAATACAATGTGTTTTTATGAATAATTTTTTATATTTAATTCTATCATTTAGCTACACATTAACAGTAAATAATTACCTCTTTATTATTATTAATTAATGTAATTAACTAAATTAGATTTACGTATTAGTTAAATTACTAATTTGATCAAAATTAACTTCAAGTAAGCTTGATTTATTTGTATTTAAGCGGAAATTAAGCAATTTTACTACTAAAATTTGATAAACTAAAGGAGCGTGCAAAACTATAAAAATTGTAAAGAAATTTTACTGAAAATAACCAATTAAAGAAACCCTTTAACAATATATGAAAATTATGAAAAATCACCTCTCTGATTTAATTTTCCATTCTGTTAGCATCAACGTATATAGAAGATCGATAAAATTCGACCTTGCAAATTCCTGGATAATAGACATGATGAGGAACAAATTAATTAGATTAAAAGGCGAGTTCTATTTTTAACGTAAAAAACGCGCAACAAACAAGTGGGTAATTTAAATAAATACATGTCATTGATTGACGAGTAGCCCACCCAAAATGAACTCTAAAGTGAGGACTCCGACAGGAAAATCCACAGAGATTTTCACATGGTCACCATTACCGCAAAGAAAACGCACACTGAATTTCACCGAGAAAAAGGTAAATTAATCCGAATATCAATCAAATTAATAAACGTTTCGAAAAATAGCACGAATATAAATTGAACGAGAACGCCCAATTTTACCCCAATTGCGATGTTAACGTCTGGCTGAGATCTTGCGAGAAGGAAATTCTGGAACCTATCAAAGGAGTTGTTACAGGTAATTTTAACAATTATTAAATTAAAATTAAAGTGGAAAATTAAGGTGATATTCCCGAATGGCTGAATGGGACGTTATTGAGGAACGGTCCAGGATCTATAAAAGCTGGCAATGAATATTTTGCACATTTATTCGACGCTTCAGCACTATTACACCGGTAATTATCCAATTTTCTCGACACACAAATTCTTAGGGTTTATTTTAAGGTTTTGTATTGAAAACCGTCAAGTTACTTACCAATGTAGGTTTGTTCAATCGGATGTTTATAAAAAAAATCGGCAAGCTAATCGGATTGTTCTAACAGAATTCGGTACTAAAGGCGTACCAGATCCGTGTCATTCGATATTTGATCGAATCGCATCAATTTTCAATCCGAAATCAACACAACAAACCGATAATTCACTGATATCTTTATATCCATTTGGAGATGCTATTTATGCCTTTAATGAAGTACCAAGTATTCATCGTATCAATCCAGAAACTCTAGAAACTGAAGGAAAAATCGTTGTTAGCGATTATGTTTCGATAGTCCATCATACATCGCATCCACACGTTACAGAAGACGGTAATATTCCGATTTTTATAATTTGCCTCTAAATTATTGATTTTAGGATCGGTCTACAATCTGGGATTAACAGTTTATCCAACAGGACCTTATCATACAATCGTCAAATTTCCTTTCAACGAATCCAATCGGGAGATGTTCGATAACGCTTCGATTATCGCAGGAATACCGGCCCGTTGGCCATTACACCCCTCCTATATGCACACGTTCGGTATGACTGAAAATTATTTCATCATCGTTGAACAACCGTTGAATTTATCGCTACCAGCAATGGTGGCGGCAAAGTTGAAAAACGAGCCGTTGGCTGGATGTTTCCGTTGGTACCAGGACCAAATGGTTGTAAATTTTATTGTAATTTACCAATAATCGGAATTTATACAATTTTAGACGCAATTCAATTTAATTGACCGCCAAACTGGCAAATTAGCCTACAAATTCTACTCGGAAGCGTTCTTCTATCTCCATATAATCAACCAATATGAAATTGATGATTATGTAATTGTGGATATTTGTATTTATAAAGATCCATCAATGCTCGATTGCATGTACATCGAAACAATGAAGGTAATTTAATTGGGAAATATTAGAAAATCTTGAAAATCAATACGTTTCAGTCGATGCAACAGAATCAAAATTACGCAAAAATGTTTCGTTCAAGATCTGTCCGATTTGTATTGCCGTTAAAACCGGAAATTAACCGGAAAAATTTGATAGAATTACCTGGAGTTGACGCTGAAGCTTACTTTTTGGCATCCGGTGAAATTTTAGTTAAAGGCGAGAAACTCTGCGAGCTTGGTTGTGAAACACCACGCATCCATTATGGGCGATATTTAGGTAGTTTAATCGAATAAACAATGGGATATATTTGTAATTCCGGCTTCCAGGCAAATTCTATCGATATTTCTACGCAATTAGTGCAGACGTTGATGCGAATAATCCTGGAACTATCATAAAAGTCGATACAAAATTGAAAACAACAAAAACTTGGTGCTCACCGAATTGTTATCCTAGCGAACCGATTTTCGTACCCAATCCAAATCCAGATAGTGAAGATGATGGTGTTGTTTTATCGGCGATGGTCTGGGGTGGTGACGATACGAATCATGTGGGTTTAATTGTTTTAAATGCGAAAACGTTTAAAGAATTAGCTAGAGCGGAATTTTGGACTTCAAGTCCTGTACCTAAATGTTTACATGGATGGTTTATACCAATGAATAGAGGTTTCTTTCCATATACAAAAAATTAACAAATATGAATATATTATCAATAATTTAATACATTTGGATTAATTAAATAGACAACAATGCCTCATTAATAAAATTAATTGAAACGAAATCACAAGAATTCAACAAATCGCAATTTCAATTGACAATTATGTTTATTTTTAGTTTATGAAGATTCTACCCTATTTGTTAGTACGTGTAATTATTCAAAAATTAATATATAGAAATGTATTCAAAGCTTTGATCCGCGTCATATTCAAATAAAAGAGACTCAATTGTATCACAAATAAAGCGATTTATGATAATTTACTGTAACTGGGTGGTGAGAATTTCTTTCGTAAAAATTTCAAAATATATAAAGGTAGACATGATATTAGGGTAATTACCAAAACTTTCCATAAGAAATCCGTAGTCCAGATGAATTCTTGGTCTAGAAATTCAAACAATTATTAAATTAATTAATTAAATTTTGTTGAAATTTACCGAAATAATCATGTAATAATACAAGTGATAGACAATATAATCCCAATGAAAATACTTCAGCCAATATCATCAAATAATGCCATGTTCTTATAGTCAAGGCCACCATAATTAATTCGGTTAATATAAGCGATGTAAAACTGATTGCTACAATGTGGATAAATTCGTCTTCAAATAACAATAAAGCACCATACATTATAACACCGCCTTGATAGATCGATATCAATACCCACATGAAGAAGGTTTTATACGATAAACTTCGACCTTTTGCTAATTCTTTATATAATTCGGGGTATGTTAGCGCAATTTCCGCGCTAACATCCTGATCTAATACCAAACTAAATACTGGAAACATTGTATAAACTGTAGCATAACCGACTGTTAGAAATCCTTGATATAAAGCAACTGAACTTAAGTAGAATACACTACTGAAAACGGCTTGCATTGTTGATATAATTAGTCCGCGATGTATAACAAATTGGGCTAATGATGCGGATCTTTTATATGAACGTCTACCGTGTACTAACAATAAACGTGCTAAATGTGAAAATTGCGGTATACTAAAATCACCAGCCAAACTAGCCTGTTTGCCTTCTTTACCTTCAATACCAATACCGGCATCGGCTTGTTGTATCATACTAACATCATTACCACCATCACCAACAGCTGCTGTTCGTTTACCGGTATGTTTTTGAATTAATTGTACAACTTGGGCTTTTTGTGTTGGTGAACAACGACAACATACAACAGCCGGTGCTGCTGTTGCTAATTCCATAAATTCCGGTTGATAATATGATAAACATACATCTAAACTTTCACCACTTATAACTAATGCACAATCTTGTTTACGACGGAATGCATTCAATTCTAAATGGGCATCAGTACGGGTGACAACTTTTTTTAATACATGTAAACTTTGACTTGGCGATACTAAACGGGAACTTTTTGCTATACAAGTTGCAGTTTCTAATTTATCACCAGTTAACATCCAAATTTTAATACCAGCATTACGTAAGACTTCTAAAGTTGGACGTACGTTATCTTGTAATTTATCTTCAACACCTGTTATACACAATAATTCCATTTCACGTTCTAATGATTCAACAACTTGAGCTACTCGAGTAACACGATCTGTCACCGATAAACGAGCAGCATTATAACGATTTTCAAAATCATTATATTGTTCTTCTGTTAATAATTTCCGGGCAACTACTAAAGTTCTTAAACCATCTCTAGCCATATTACCGACTTCTTCATCTAACCAATCGGTGTATTGTACAATAGCTGACATAACAACATCGGCACCTTTCAAATAGAAAATAATCTCACCAGTTGTTAAATCTTTAACAATAATACCCATTCGTTTTGTTTCACTAGTAAATGGAAATATTTGCAATATAAGATAATTCATAAGTCGTCCATCTGGTCCTTTTAATTGCATTGTTGTTAAATCACGCCGACTTAATGTTAAACCAACACTTTGTGTCCATTGTACTAAAGCAACTTCATCCGGACTTGATGCTTGATAACTGACAATATTTTGTTGTTTTAAATGTTGATCAGCTTCAATTTCTGATGTTATTGAATTTGTATCACTGTTATTTTCATTATTTTCATAAACTGGTGTTACATTATGGCATAAAGCTAAAGCTTGTACAGCATCACGGATACGTGTATTTTCTGAACGTCGAAATTTCGTAATATTCGATGATGTTGCTGTACTACTACCCAAAAATGTTGATTTCAATATTGCACTCAACTAAAATTCGATTTCAATTAATAGAAATTTAAATCAAATTTAATTATATACATCATCGAAACTTTCTCCAGCATAATTAACCGTACCCATATGTAGACGTTTTAATACCATTGAATTTTGTGTTAATGTACCTGTTTTATCTGATAATAGATACGAAATACGTCCTAATTCTTCCGGTATGGTTGTACAACGGACAGCTGTACCACTCATGGCTGGATCTTTACCAATTGACCACGAATAATACGATTTACCCATCTCTAAATTGACTCTTAAACTATTTCAATATATAAATATTATTTTGTAAATTTTCGAATTCTAAATATTACCTAATTGGTATAATATAGGAGAATAATAGAATAAATCTGAATAGATAACGATACCATGGACCACTGAAACCTTTTAAAGCCATCATAATTAACGATAATGCCATAACGGCAACAAATAATAATTTCGTTATTGTATTTACTTCAATATCTAATAAACCAACTTTAGAACGTGGTGCTGAATTATTCATAACAGAACGTGTTTCTGGACCGGTATAAATTACAACACCTAAAGCCTGACCGGATGCTATAACACAATTTGTCCACAATGTATTCTCTAGATCCAAACTTTCGTCGTTATTCACGGAATCCAACTGGAAAATTGATAAAATTACAATTATTAAATGTATAAATTAATGATAATTACCCTGCTAAAAGTTCCAATAAACGAATGAATATCTTTTTGGGGCTTCTCGGCATATATACGTGCACTAATTTCGAATAATTGATGATCGTTTGATAATTTTTGTGTAGCCGGTACGGCTAAACGTAATTTCCAATCAGTTTCACCATCTAATTGATCAGTACGTACAAAAACAGCACCACTTTGATCTGTTGTTCTCAATAGAACCAAATCGGCCGGTACTCGTTCATCTTTATCGACAATAATTAAATCACCAACACGTAATTTATGTGCTGCTACTATCTCATATTGGGCATTACCATCATTCAATAAACGTTTACATTTTTGATTGTTGACCTCTTGATCGCGCTTATAACGACGCAAATCATCGATTGCTTCCCGACATATTGTTACAAGCAATACAAAACCCTATCAATTTAGATAATTATTATCAATATAGTTGATTATTAAAGTATTACCAATGGTATCCAATATGTGTACAAATAACTAATCCTTATATCAGGAACGAATTGACTTAACGCCATTATAAGGAAGTATAAATTTAAGAAAAACTTGAATTGTTGGTACAAAACTAACGGTAAAAACGTTATAATGTTGTATTTTTGATTTCTGATGGCATTCGCTGGAAATTGGCCGGGCGTCGGTTTGCCCAACATTATCGTACGCGATTTTAATTCCCGTGGACCGCAACATCGCCGAAACAAACCACACCAACAGCTACAACAACAACAACAATTAGAAATTACGCCACAATTTTAATAATTAAACAATAAAGAAACAACAATTATACCTCCATAAGGAACCATTATGGGATTTCGATATTAACGGTATATCCTCTTTGGAAATTTTCGTTAATGTACTCTGAGTTTCACTATTATCCATTATGATAATTGTGAAATTTCACTTTTATTTTCAATTGAGGAAATTGCAGTTTTATTGAAAAATTCCCATGAACTTTTGATAATAAAACAAACAATGGCGGTTAATTCCAGAAACGCCACAACTAATTGTAGCGCAAAAACGATTTTATTCCAATTGATTATCGTAGAAAATAAAAGAGAGCTACGACTATCAACAGTAAAGTCGTGCGCGTAATTTGAATCGCTGTCAAATAATTATTAATAATAACGAAAAATTCGAATTAAAAATTCAATAATGACACAATCGATCGGATTAGATTAAACAAAATCAAGCCGAAATCAATTTCTAATAGTAATCAAGTGTCGTGAAAATTTGATGATCTAATTATAGATTCTCATCAAACACTACTTTGATATTTCCCTATTTGATTTAGCTACGATTTTATTTCTTTTAAATATTTATGAATAGAATTCGCTAGAAAATTACCTGGAACAAATACTGGCTAATGAGCGCCGTCCACGGCGCCGTTTTGGATTCCGATTGTTGAACACTTGCACGTCCATATCACTGCCATGATTCGCTGGATTGTCTAATAAAAAATCAGTCTCCTGGTCTATATCGAAATCTTGCAGAGGATATTCCATTCCCCGAAATTATCGTCAACATAACCTCAAATCATCGCCGATTTGCGATTCCAAAATATCGAATTGTATTCAAATGCAACAATTAAATTGTAAATTTGCACGTATTGCTATAAATAAGAGTATTCGTTTAAATTTTATCCGGAGAATTTCGAGTATTTCCAAAGTTGGTACTTTGATCCACCATCTCTATTATCGCGCGACTTATAAATGTCAGATAGATAGAGATACAAGATGTTCATAGTTGCCAACTTTTCAAAAAAATGCGGGTAATTTAAATTTAATCGTATCAACTTGAGAGTCAATTTTATTTTTATAAACATGTTGAAATAAGTATACACAACTTACAAAATAAAATTTGATGAAAACTTTGAGGCATAAACATAAGTACTAAAGAGGCATGTTCAGTAATTATTTCGTTTGACAAAAACTGTTATACAATTGTTTCAAAAATTTTCCTGTCCCTTTATTTTCTTATCAATATAGGAAACCAGTGTTCTTTTAGTATACAATTTTATTCTTCGTGTTTATACGTGAATAAATACAAAAGGGTGTTTATCTTTTATCGTGTGTATATTTTACAGTTATCAAACAAAAACTTAAAACGATATCTCTATTATCAAAAACAAAAAAAAAAAAGAAATTCCACAGCCGATTTATTACCGACAAAGTAAAAGATTGACTACTAATTCTTTGAAAAATTTGGAAAATTTCCAAGCACTACCTATAATAATAATAATAATTGTAATAATAATCATAATAATAACATTAGTAAATATAATAAAGACCGAAAATTGATATTCAATCTTATATAAACATTGCTGATATTTTTAAAATGCATAATTTATCGTCGATTATTTGGGAAACTGTGCTCTTAATTTATTAAAAATTTTCTGTATTTTTGAGCATAGTTGTGCTGATAGAACTAAAAATGATTCTAAATTGTATTAAATTAGCACCCTTGAATAATTACAAATTTACAATACGGTTGTCTGTTAATTTAACAGAAAGAACGAAGGCTAAATGAACACAATTTGAGAGAAAATTACATAAACGAAATCACAACCTTCACAAAACTTGGAAAATTCACCGAGAATAGCTGCATTGAACAAATAGGTGCCCCTTTCTATTGAAATTTTTTGAATAAACGATTGTCCAGCAAGAAATTATTAGAAATTAACCAAACGTATTGGTCCTTTTCGTTTTTTTTTTTTTTAATAAACAAAATTAACGAATTTTTCTGGATAGTTTATAGAGAACACCTCATAATTTCAACATCTAGAATAATGAGCAGATTATGCCTATATAATAATACTCCTATTGATTAACTATACAACTGTAGAAACACTTATTTACAAATTTTTAAGATTTGAGACTATCCAACGTCCACTTAAAGTTACAATAATTACAAAAAAAATTATTCTATTGTAAAATAAACTTAAAATTGTCTATAAGAGAACGAAAATCTATGTAATAAGTGGACGTTTTTGTTGTCAATACCAATTTTCAATTAAATTAATGGAAAAATCATCACACACTACAAATGTTCGTTAATATTACAATAATCTCTCTTTAAATTAGGGGCACATTATTTAGAGAGTTCATTCAAGACTATTTACAAGATCATTCATTAATTAATAGGACGTATTCACTACAACCTTATTCCAGAAGTTAAATAAATTATTTTAAAAGAAATAAATTCCTTCTAAAATTTGTACAACAGTTTTAAAAATTACAAAGGTACAATATTGTTGTCAGTCTTGAGATATAATTGACTAAATTCTCATACACTAAAATCAGAATTGTTTTAAACAAAAACGAGTAAATAATATTAATAATAATAATAATAATAAATTAATTTCTTCTGGAATATTAAGTGAATTTTCTACTGTTAATCATTCCTTATTATTTCACCATTATCAATGTTTTATTATTAAAATTGTAATCATAATTATCACCACTAATAACACATCATGTTTTCCAATTATGACGTTGACCAGGTCCTGGAATCATATCGAGTAGATATTGCCGTTGGAGATCAGCTGCCCTTTGTATATCAGCCATATTCGGTGTACCACCTTGACTACTAGCCGCTGCTTGTGCCATAGCTAATTGGTATGGATAGAAAAGTGATGAGAATTGTAACATATGCGGTGGTGTACCTGCTGTTATACCTAAATATTTATCGATAGAAAATTATTTTTAGATTCCCAACAATTAATAATTAATAATAATAATAATAACAAAAATAATATTGAAAAATTTTATTTATCCTAAAATTACGTACTTCTCAGAATTTGTTGTTGTAATGCTTGCATAGCTGCGGCATTTTGTTTAAATTTATCTGTTGATGATGAATGTGAACTTCTTGATGATGGTGGTGGCGGTGGTGGTGGTGGTGTTTGTTGTGCAGCAGGTGGAGCTGGGGCTGGTGGTGTTGCAGCATGACGTGGTGTTGGTGTTGGTGTTACCGATTTTGGTATAGCTTCTGGTGTTACTGGCGATGGAGCTGGACTACTCGACGTAAATACACCATTCTAGAAAATTTTATTATAAATATTTCATTTTATTATAAATAATAATAATAATAATAATACTTGAGCAAGTCTTTGTTCTATTTCTTGTTCCTGTTGTAATGCTTTAACAAATGCTGTTTTTAACCTATTTGTATGTTCAGCTTTTAATGCTTTTTTAACATTATTCGTTACACATTGTTCACAAATAACTTTTGTACCTAAATAAAATTATTTATTAATTCGTTTCTTTTTTTGATAAAGTCCGATTTTACCTCGATTCTTTCCTTTTGTTTCCCATTTCCAAACAGGTGTAAAATCAGAATTACATTGTGAACAAGAAAATGGTTGTGGTGGTATTGGTGTTTTTGAATCTTTTGTTAGAAAATCAACTACGTGTTCCAATCCTACTAAATAAATAAATTCTGTATTGCTTGGATTTGGTATAAAGTGCATTTCTGGTGGAGGTGGTTTCGGTGGTGGTATCTATAAAAAATATAACATTAATTCCATTGTTTGACGAGCGATTTGAAGAATATCTATTACAGGATCTCTAATTTCAACAAAATTAGAACCTAGTAGCTTATCAGCAAGTTAATCAAAAAACGCTAGTTTTAGGTAATGTTACAAACACTTTTGAGTCATTTGTAACATAATCAAAAACGAGGGCTTTTTGATCGAATCTCTTATAAATCTCTGAAATATTCCTCGAATTGCTCATTAATTAATGATATTTACCATAAAAACTGTACACTTTTAGCTCTATAACTTACTTGTAACAGAGTCTTTTCAAGTTGTTTACGTAAAGCTAATTTTGCAGCTGCCTGTCTTTGAGCTGGAGTTTGGCCGTCATCTCTTGAACGTTCCTAAATAAATAAATATCACAATTTAATCAATTTTACCTTCAAAACAATCAAAATTTCTTAAATCTACAAAATTGACTACCTGTTCTGGTAAAGATGTAGTTTGTGCATTCGAATTTATTCCAATTCCTTTATTATCTAATCCACTAGTAGTCTAATAATGCCGCATTCGAAAGTAATAATTTTTAATTTCTTCAATTACAAACTACCCTAAATAAATAGTAATAAAAATAATACAAACCTTGGATGGTTGGAGTGGTGCTGGTGTTATAGTTACAGATGGTGAGAGATCTTTAACACCAGGTGGGAAACCTGATGGGGTACGTCCTAATGAACTTCTAGGTTGTGGTACTGATAAACTTGTACCACGATTATTTAAGGGTGATACAGATAATGGTGGTGCATGAATACTTGAACGGGCTGGAGGTGGTTGCTATAATTAAAAAATAATCATTTCCAGACAATAACGATTATAATCAATTCAAAAATTACACAATACAAAAATAAATAAAATAATCCATGTACAATTAATAGTTATTTTTGAGACATGGAATTTGATCGTGACTATATTTTTAAATATTTTAAATAAATCTCAAATAATTTAAAGATCTTTTTTGTCTTCCAAAATTTATTATTAATCCCATTTTTAATGAGAATTCTAGTGGGGG
This sequence comes from Hycleus phaleratus, assembly GCA_013841185.1. Lineage (NCBI taxonomy): Eukaryota > Metazoa > Arthropoda > Insecta > Coleoptera > Meloidae > Hycleus > Hycleus phaleratus. The sequence goes on from JACDRP010000140.1 coordinate 107,911, forward strand.
AATCAATTATATCATTACATAACACGCTTTATTTATACAGATTTAAACAATTTCGTGGAATTTTTATTTTTAGTTACTAAAAGTAACTAATTATTAGTTCAAGTGTTCTTGTGTAATCATAACGAGACTTTCACTGAATCAATAGGTATTTTGTTGATGAAATCAATCGTTGTTTTGTTGTTTTTTTTTTAATTTAAAAACAAAAAACTGAATTAATCAACTAGCAACAAGTAATTTTAAATAAAATTCTAATCTTTTTTTTGTATAGGAATTTTCCCCCTGTCGTCTCGATCTTTACCATCAATTGTCTTGATTTTTATTTTAATTAATTACGTTTTATAAATCAACATGATAGATTTTCAAGGTCTAAACCAATAAAGAGAATAATTTAAGTCAGTGAACTTCAATGAGAAAATACGTAATTTTTGCAATCTATAGAGGGATTACTTTAAAAATTTACTTACACCACGCAGTAATGATGGTACATTTCCTTGTCCACCATTATTATTACTTTTATGTGATGTTATTGATGTTGATGATAATGATGATGATGTTGATGATGTTGAATTGGAATGACGTGAATGTATTGATGATTGTATTGGTTGATGTTTTTGATTTGTTGTTGATGTTGTTGGTACTTTAACTGTTGTTGGTGTAATACTTAAACCACTTGGTAGACCAGTTGGTGGTAATGCTGATTGTGGTATTGATGGTGGTAATACAGCAACATTCTCTTTTAATTGTTGGGATTGTTTTAATTTTTTTAATAAAACTAATTTCATCTCTTCAGCACGTAGATCTTCACGCAATCGACGCAAGCCTCTATCCCTATTATTATAGAATTTTATTGCGAAAAATATTGAATATAAAATTATTAAATAATTTATACCTTTGTTTAATTTCAGCTGGTGTAAGTTCTTTAATTGGTGCTAAAGGTGGCATTTCTCCTTCACCACTTGAATCACTACTATAATCAGCGTTACCGTTCGTACGGGGTTTATCTAAACTACCATTAATTAACACATCAGGACTTTCAACATAACTTCTTGGCTCTGTACGTGGTCTCAATACACGTCTGTTATAAACCATAGACTGTGAACTATTATTATTTGTTGTATTTATTGTTGTTGTTGTTGTTGTTATTGGTGGCGGTGGTGGTGGTGGTGTTGAATTTGTTGAAACAACATTTACCGATGGTTGTTGTTGTTGAGCTGGTGATGACGATCGATTCGAACTAAAAAACAAATATTTAAAAAATTATAATTTAATAGAAATATCAACAAAATTAGGATTACTTTTTTAGAAATTATACTTTTTAACAAATTTATTGACATTACAAGGTTAGTAATGTTAAAAACTATTATTATTGTTAATGTTTATTATTAGTTCATATAATCAGTACATACACACGTATTTTACGAAATTTAAAGAAAAAGAGTGATAATAAATTTTATCGTTTTTTATTTTCAAAATGTAGATAGATGGAATAATTATTATAAATATTAGCTTATCCAATTTTCTTTTGTTCCAATATTAATATGAATAGTAAAAAAAAAGTGATTGGCTCCATTCTTACAAAATAGATGATAACCTTTCGTCGAATAACTTTAACAAAACGAACACACACAAAAATAATAAATCAAAATAACAATATTTTAATTGAATTGATTGGTAATTTTCATAATTCTTGTGCAATTGATGTTGCAATCATTCAAAAATGAAATCACAAACTAACAATAAAAAAATAATAATAACAATTATTACAATAAAACACCAAATCATGAGAAAAGCTAAGAATCGAAAAAGAATCAATTTCTGTAAATAAATGTGAATTTTCCACCACTTTTCCTCCATAATCTACCACCTACACAATTTTATTGTCTTGTAAAGCATATTGATTTTCTAATTTTAATCAAATTGTTCTTATTTAGCAGATAGTACAATAATCTCGTTATTCCTCTAATGTAACATAAGATTCTTACACCTGTTCTTTAATTTATTTATTAATTACATTGTAAATAAATCCATTTTACTGGAAATTTAAGATTATTCTACAACTCATCAATAATTTGATACTTTTACTAATATTGATAAAAATTTCTCATTCAATTTAATATAAAATAATTAAAAATTCGATAATTATAAATTACATATTTTAATACCGATTAACATCAAGTATAATCAACAATTCAAGGTTTTATTGTCTTGAGTTATTTGTCTAACAATGTAATCGATTTTGCAAAAATTCTTAACAATAATAATGCAGAAGAATTTGTGTAAATTAGAAAACCATTTGCACCTGTTCAAGTTAATTTTGAACCAACAAGAAACAATACTCGATAAACAACTTTTATAATTAGAATATTTAATAGTTTTAGTTTAAATTCAAGAATTAAAAACAATCCCAATTATCCAATATTTACGATAATTTCCAATAATTTAATACGATAATTCGATAAAATTAAACAGTTTAATTGAAATTAAATATTGGATGAAACAGGCATACCTGTGTGGTTGGTATCACAAAAGAAGTTCTACCGGTATACTAAACTGAGTCTGCACCACTTTTTTGGCAGGAATCATTAATTCTTTTCATTTTCATTATACAATTCCATATGAAGAAAATTGTATCTTTTATTTATAAATTATAATATTTAACATTCTTCCATTTATATCATATAAATACTATACTGTTTTATTTTAACAAATTAAAAAGTGATCTTTAAAAAAAACTGTGATAAATTCGAAAATACTGATAACTTTTGCAATACGTCAGACCGAACAATAGACGATTTTTATATTACACAATTTACAATTATAACAACTATGAGAAATCAAGATTTTTGAATATTGTCGAGTATCTGTAGATAAATCTAAACGAAATTGTCCACTAAATACTCGTAATCGATTATTACCATAATTTTAAGTGAAAGTTACCATTATAAACACATTTATAACATTTATTTATATTAAAATAAGCATCTGATTAATAATTTAAGAGATGATGGTTAATTTTTTGGTCGATTTTCACGATTTTAGTTTTAGAGAATTTCAGTAACCCAAATGTTGATAATTGAAATAAATTGAATCCAAATTGGATATTTGCCCCCTATTTACTAACCTTCAGAATTCGATTTGGCCTTTAAATTTACATAAAATGATGTTGTCTTCGAAAATTACACAACAATTGACGGAAATCAATAGAAATAGGCCTATAAATTAACAATTGTAGTCTTATAAATCTACCTATATCAATTTTTTTGTTAATCAATAAATTATCGAATATAAAAATAGTTATTTATAAAAATTATAGAAAAAACAACATAGAAATCCACAAATACAATCGACGTATTAAAGTTATATTTAAATCAGCACAAAATAGACACAATAGTCAACTAAATATCAACTGCATACTTTCCCCCTCGATAAAAAATAAAATCACTTTTCAATCATTAAAAATATTCGTAATCGTTTATTATAAATTATAACCGAAAAATTGTAATATTTAAAATTATAAATAATAAAAGTAGAACAATTCTAAAAGAATATAATCCATAAAGATTTGTAAATATTTAATATATTTCTGAATTATTATACATTATTATCAGCAAATAAACTACCGTCCCTTTGCCCCGCTTAGAGATCTAAACAAATATTTTATCAATAATTATAATTAATTGTAAATAATAATTAATAATCATGAAAAATTACGAAAACGAAAGGACAACAAACAAAAAAAAAAACAATAAGATCATCAATTTGGGGATTTTCATGTAAATATTTTATAACAGTTGGTATGACATCAAACTCGAGCATTATATTAGATAGTTACAATGACCTAACCAACTGGTTATTAGAAAAGATTAAAGGAATTAGAATTTGTTGTTGTTGTTGTTGAATTTATTGTAATTTATTTTTTCGTTTATTATGAAATTATTTAAATTTAATTTTAAAATTCTTCTTAAATTTTAATTCGCTTAAATTAACATTAATTTCAATAAAAAATGAATATCAAGTAGGCGCGCAGATGACAAGAACAAATAAACAAAAGACATACATACATTGAATTAAATAAATAAATAAATAATTTTTGAGGTTAAATCTTTTTCCCCTATTCTGATCTTCTATATTTAAGTATAGATTATTGTTAATAATATGAAATTTATTGTTTAATAACGTTTCCGTAATGGTTATGTAAGGTCGAAAATATTAAATTCCACCAATTTTAAGTCGACCATCATCAACAACAACAAGGAGAGAAACGTGCGGGGAGGCGGATATGTATACGTACGTGTTATAATCGTATACGATAAAATAACAGAGGTATGTTGATGATGGTGATGGGAAAACGAAAAGTTTCTCATTTTATCGATCATTACTAATGTAAATGGCGTCAACTTTATTTAAATAAAAACAATAAAATTCAAATCACAAGAATACGCCGGTTCGTCCAAAAATCTACTTAAAAAACGATTTTAAAAAAATTGAGAAAAAAAAAACAAATGAAGTACCTACGATGAGGAAAAACAACAGAAAGTCGCGTCATCAAAGAATCAAATATGCGGCGAGATAATTAACGGTGCACAGATATACGAATTTATAAAGACAGATAGAGATAGAGGATAGTTGTAAAAAATATCGCGATTATAACGGTTAGATTTATGAAAATTGCGACATAATTTCACTTACCTTACACTCAAATCGACAACAACTTCATCAACATCCATGTTCTCCATGAGCCAACTTTGCTATACGGATGTGTATCGTTTTTTTTTCTTCTCGTTTTCAATTCTTCGTCTTGGTAGAGGTGTACTGCAATTGTTGTCAAGCACCTGCCGCTAAGCCGTCGTCGCGACGACAGGCGTCATTAAAACGACGCCGAAATCTACGAATTTTGTTGTTAATAATCGAAATTGTTGATTATCGGTATCCAAAATTAATAAATCGCCGTTGTCGTTGTTTCAGGGTGGGAAGTCGTGATCTTTATAACCTCTCTTTTGAAGGTTCAACTCCAAAAATTCTCAACGACTTTTAATCAAATTGACAACAAACCACAATCACTATACCATTGGATTTGGATAAAACACGATCGAATTGGTTTTTAAAAAGACTACTTGATTATAGTTTTGTAGATACACGCGTACAGAGAGACCAAAAAATTGTAATCTAAGCCCCGCGTTGACAAATCGATTATCTTCCTGTTGTACACTCACATACACTCATACATACGATACGTAACCAAATACACACACACATACACAAACACGAATCTTCAACACTACCACATATACACATATTCCTTTTCACCAATAAACAAAACCGGACATTTATCCCGGCATATTCCCAATTTGGCACATCCCCGTTACAACACTGTCTAATTGTCGACCGGAAGACTATTATTACTTTAATTTGATAAAACCGATTATAATTCCATAAACAAATGAGCGAAAACAGTAAAAAACTATTTGGATTTTTAATGGAAAAGAAATTCTAACCGGGCGCCACACTCCAGGCCAAAATTAACAGACGACTGATTCAATTCAATATGGCGTGGCCTTGTGTGTTGTGTCTACATTGTGCCACGAGCACAGCGACACCAATCATATGATCGGTAAACTTTGTCTAACACAAACAATCCAACAATCACATCTATCGCAACTTACTACACACGACTTTTATTCATTCAATATACAATACTATCACAAACAAACTTCAATTCAGCCATCTCTATCTAATACATTATAATATAAATACGTGTAGAATTAGGTAGATTTGTAGTATTTTCAAACGATACTCGTCTACTTGAAAACCGATTGCCCCAAATCTGTCAATGTATCAATAGTGTTATCTTTGTTTAACATATACAAGTCGATTTGAATGTCTAAATGGACGTGTGTCCAATCTTCCTAATTTTCACTCGTTCATAAACATATCATTTCCTATAATAAAATACGAGGGAAGAAGGCCGAAATATCGAAATATTCAACCAATTCCCTTTGCACTCTATGAAATTAATTAAATTTCTAGAAAAATTAGTATACGTAAATATTTAAAAATTTGTGATAACGATATGATAATATAAAATCTTGGGATTTACAAGAGAACCGATTTTTTTAATATTTATAGAAAAAATAAAACACCCACTCGCTTCTATTGTTCTTTTAATTAGTCCATTATCAAACGATTACTTGCTTTTTTAAATGTTGAACCTTCAATGTTAAATTTGAGAAGAACCATAAATATTTAACTAATTTATTTGTGCTAGTGTTAAATATTTACTTAAAATAAAAATAAGTCTAACATGCTAATCTAATGGAAAATCAATACCAGTCTGTTATAAATAAGGGTTGTCCCTGAATAATTTTTATACTAATTCCACAAAGTAAACAAATAAAATTTGGAATTTCTGTTAATTGCCAATTAAATTAATTTAAAAAAATTTCAGATGTTATTGTGCGTTATTATCGGAAATCCCCACTACTAATAGATTTCCCAATTTCAACCCTAATTAGGGGTGATTCTAATTGTAAAATATATCAAAATAAAAACACCGGTTATTGATAGTAAAAACGCCATCTATCCGTAACGATTAGAACTGAACTTAACCTCACTTTAATTCCGATGAAAATAGAAAAATAATTACAAAAGTATTATTGTACGATGATTCGATTGGAAAATAGAGGAAAATTGGGTAATTATTGTGCTAGAGTGGGTTGTTTTCGTTTAATTATTCAAATTAAGGTATCGTTGATAAGTGAGGTTATGTTCTAAATCGTTGGATTTTTGGAGAATTTCAATAATTGTTTAATTTGATGATTATTATAGGGATGTAGATGGGAATATCGAATCATTTTCAGTTTTCTAACTTTATCAATCGATTAATTATTCGGAAAAGCTTTAATCACTGAATTGTTAGTAAAAAGTTGAAATATCCAATATGTGGTAGTTGTTCTAGTATTTAATAGACTCTGATTATATAAAAATTCAAGGTAAATTGAGAAAGATGATAATAATTGAGGCGCAAATAGAAAACTAGAAGAAATTTGGAGGAATTCCTTTTAATAATAAAGAATTTTAGATAGAGTAACCAACAAATTTAAACATTATTCTAGAGACAAGAATAATAAATTCTGTACTAATATTTTTCTGTGTTGCAGGTGAAGAAAAGCCAATTATGCCTTTAAAGTTTCAATATTTATTAACCAAACGTTTTGAGTTACATTGTCGTGCTACATTCAGAAAACATAATTATTTTGGTTTAATTCGAAAATCGAACATTCTTTAAATATATGTAGATATTTCTTTAAAAACATTGAAGAAGAGCACAGGAATATACAATAATTTGAAGAAAATCGAATATTTTTCTTTTCTGTCTCGCTTTAAAACTACATTTATCATTATTTCTACGATTATAATCACTAATCTAAACAAAATGATTATATTTGAGTAAATTTAAATTTCAATAACAATTATAGAATTATTTTTGGATGAACATAAGAAATTTGCCCAATATTTCGATAATTTTCCAATATTAAAGTTACGGTGCGTTGGTACAAACAACGAAATCTAATAAGCACCGGTTTTCTAACTTTGACAATTAAAAACAAGAAAACGTACATATATAAAAATACAACGAACTTAACGTTTTTTTTTCTATAATATTTTTATAAAAAATAGTCGCTAATAACATAATTTATCTTAAGATAAGAGACGGAAAATCAAAGCTTCAAATTAAAACAAAATCAATGAAAATTAGTCAATAGTGTTGTCTTATCGAATCTTGTTATTCTGATTCTTTATTGTCTTTCAATTTTGATATTTTAACACGACAACACTTATTTCGTTTATTACTATTATTTAATAATAATAATGTTAATAGATGCCCAGCTTTTTCTTACTTTAATAGCTGTTGTTTTTTTTGATTTTAAACATATACACATATATAGATATATAAAAATTAGCTGGATAGATCTACATTGTAACATTTGAGCGTTGTTTAACATATGTACGCTGTTAACAATGTGTCCGTTTTTGTTTATTTTTTTTAATTAATAATTATAACTGTTATTATTTTAATTAAACATCACAGATAGTTGATTTGATAAGATGGCAACAATTCTACCTTATCGATCAGACAAAATTCTCTCACTCGTTTTTCCACAATAATACAATCTCTAAACCTCACATAAAACCATCTTTCAACATTATTATTATCAATTAATTGAATTGTCAGTGTTTTAAATGAGAATTTAGAGATATAACCAATCATTCATACACACGTTTTTGTTCATTTGTGGTATTGTTTTGCCTATATTATAATAGATTTTGTTATGTTTTATAATCAACGCTTTGGACTAGGGTTACAATAGCAGGCTAGTTTTTTTGTTTGTGTCTTGCTATTTTTAATCACTTGATATTCAGGTACTTGATCTTGAATAATTACCTTTGTTTTTGTTTTTTTTGGCTTCTTTTATCTATATACATACAAAAATTCTTATTTATAAATCGACGTTAACGAGAATTTATAATTTTATTAAATTCACACAAATTCTCTTTATTAAATACCAAACTACTATCACATTATCACAGACAAACTGATGTAAATTCATCTCGAACGTCGATCTTTCCATGTTTCGTTTTTTTTTTTAATTTTAAACTAATAGCTATCAGAGAGAATTCTTTATTCATTCTTGTAATAATCTTTAAGTTTTCCAATATGGTGTGCTAGATTAAAAACAAAAAGATTATTAAAATTCTCTGTTTAAATTATTTGGAATGGTATAGAAAGTTTTGGTCGTATTGATGTTTTCGTTTTGTTTTTAAAATTTTATAATAGGAACAGCACCCTAATTCTTCGACGGTGTGTAAAATTGGTGTAGAGTGTGAGTGAACTAATATTCACACTATTATTATAAATTAATAATAAATCATTTGAAACAATTATCAATAAATATCAACAATTGTAGAATAGAATTATTGATAATTGTAATTTTGGTGTTTTAGTATTTTCTCAAAACAAAATTAATACAAACAAGAAAAATTAACATAACAAAAATTAACAAAAAAATGCAATTCTAGTTGCAGACTCTTATCAATTTCGATTGTTAACTTCAAATCTTATTCCATCAAAATATTAACGATGAAATTGATTTTTATTTGATAACAGGTACTCAAATTAAAATATTTGTTTTGTTGGAAATAACGGTTAACAATCGTTGTTTTTACTGTTTCTTTGCAACTATTGAGATTTATATCACAGTTGTTTCATTTTAGTTGTTGGTTTTGTTTAAAATTAATAATAATTAACAAAAATAGACACGTACATACACATAAAACAAATCACTTATCACTGTTTCTTTGCATTATTTTTTTCTAGAAAATAAAGAAAAACAAATTGGCAAATGCAAAGTGATCGTTAAATTAAAAATTTATAACTAAACTTTATCCAAATTTGTTGACAAATACTGTTCGATTTTAAGATTTCTTATCGATCTTAGCTATTGTAAATTAATTCATTACAATCGGTTTTTTTTTAACATAAATTTGTTCGTTTTGTTTTGAAATTAGTTCGATTAGTGAATTAAAATAATGAAAACTAAAATATAAATGAAATATACTTAATTTAGTGCAAATCAGCTAGGACTATTGGTAACAAATATTCATCAGAATCACCAGCTATTGGACTTAAAAGTACAGGATGAAGATCTGAGGTGTGTTTCGGTGCCCAGCATTGTTTCAATTTACCATCCTAATTATCAATGGAAATTAATTCAAATTAATTATAATAAATAAAGACTTACCGAAATGAATCTGGGACAATCAACTTTATTATAACAACACGATTTGATAACATCATTAGCTGCAAATTCTAATATCTTCAATTTATCTTCACGTAAACGTGCAATAGCAATAAGATTGTCTTCATTGTATTTATAACCGTAAAAAATTAATTCTTCTAATTCTTCACACAACCATGACATTAATATCAATGGATCTGGTGAATTGTGATATAAACGTGTTGTTAATAACCAACTCTTCTTTGTATTGCTTAATGAATCTACCCATATAACACTTTTTATACTATGTCGATAATATGTATACATATATTCCAATACGGACAAGTTCAACTATTATTCAACAAATAAATTAAAATCAAATTGAAATAATAAATTTAAAAATCTCTTACATTTTCACAGAAGAACACCTTAAGGTGGGTGAGTGGCATATAACGTTTAAGTACAGTCTCATGTAACTTACTAATTTCATTATAAGCATGGATCACAGTTAATCTTAATTCGCATTGTGGATGGTTGTCTTTAAATTTTTGCCAAGCTGAATTTGTTGTACCTGGATGTCCTTTACGTATACCATGTAAATGTACAATCAAACGTTCTAAATCGACTAATGTATCGAGACATTTCAGAAATTCATCTGATATCTGTTCGTAATCAACACTTAAAATCTACAATTAATCGAATTAAACTATCAATTAGAAGAATTAAAATTAATTACTTTAAGTTTAATGAATGGTGTTATTAAATCTGGTGGAAAATATGATGAAACATAAGAATTTGGAGTATCTTTAACTGTTGCTAAACCTAAATGGGTTATTTTTTCTGGTTGTTTTTCCGACATTATTATTAAGTACTCTTCGAGTGAATCGGAGAAATCTTCAACACAACCAATACTGAATTTAACAAGCTTACCAACACATCCTTTCAACAGTTCTATCACATATGAGATATTGTAATTCCTATAAATAAATAAATTGAATTATAAAAATAACAATGATAAAAATGTATTTTCGAAAAATGAGTTAATTTCTTATTTTTAAACTAATCTGTTATTTATCCGGAAAAATACTAAGGCTTCCTATAAATGGAATTTCTAACGAGCTTATGGGAGATTATTGGTGTTTTTAAATGGTTTTAACCACAAATAAGAGTTGTTCCTAACAAAAAATATTAATTTTGTTGAATAATCACCTTGTTTGTTTGCCATTTTTCGAAATATTAAAATAACAGTGTGTCGGTTCAATAATTAATTCTTTCAAATTATTATTCTCATTGAATATCTCCAATAAAGCAACAAATTCATCGGTACAATCCGTACTTAATGTGTTCAATTTAATTGTTGCATTTATTACAATTTTACCGAAATTTAATATGAAAAATCTCGATTTTTCCAAATTACCAGATTCAATATCGAAAATAATTGTTGGCCACCATCTACAACAATTTTAATAATAAAATAAAGCATACAAGTGGAATTTTTGGTGGAGTTTTAGGACCAAAAATTCAACGACAATCGACAATTAAAAACGTACTTCGGATGGTAAAGATTGTGTCGCCAATTTTTACACACAGCCGATGCATTCAATCGGTCTTTTTTATCCAATAAATCGAATATTTTGTGTAGAACAATTGATGGTAAATATGCCCAAGTTGTTGTTGTCGTTGTTGATTCATCAATATCACTGTTTTCATCTGATGGTTTCGATTTCTTTGGTTTCGGACAATACGCAATACAAGTTGAATTGTCGTTTTTATTCATTGCTAAAATAAAGAAAAATAAAAATTCTACTCGACATAAAAAGCAATTGATTATGATTAGGTATTCCAACAATGATACTGCGTATTAAGTTTTTCTACCAAAATAATCCCAAAATAATACAAACATACAGCCTAATTAGACTATAATTATAGTGATTATACCTCAAATTAGCGCACACAAATATCTATTTGGATATAGACAAAAAAATTGTAAAAAACAGCCAAAAAGAATATTTGATTGACAATAGATTTTTTACGACATTAATGGAATTTTCCTCAAACATCCATTGATTCAAACAAATATAATTTCTAAATTAACGTAACAATAATATTGAAAATAAATACACATACCTGGCTCACATTTATAATTATTTAACATTTGATTATTTCGTTTCTTCTATTATTATTTTTTGCTTTTGAAAACAGCTGGAACTTGAAGCACTTTGTCGATTTTAATGACAGTTTGAGAATCATTAGAGGAAATTTGGTGCTTTATGTTGGCGACATTGCATTATTGGTAGCGCTGCGTGATCTGTGGCTAATATCACAATGTATTGATTTTGAAAATACGCATTTTATTATTTTGTAATTTAGTTATTTTAAAATTTTTTATCTTGATAATTTAATTAATTACGTTACGAAATTTTTGTTCAATTTCTAGTGAAATTTTACAGTCTTCCAATTAATTGTAATTGTTTAATAGAGGGGGGATTGCGTCTTTTATTTAGGCGCGAATTTGACAGTTCACAATTAGGTTATCTGATTATTATTGTTTTCCATTTAAAATTTTTAATGATTCTTCAATTAAACAAGACTGAAAATGAGTTATGTTAGTGATCTATCGCAATCTCAAGAATATTTGAGTTTTCGCAGTAGTATCCCGTTGCGTCGAATCGTCGTCGATACTGATAACAACAAGGTAGTTGCGCCCGAATCGGGAAAATTTATTAATTTTTAACGTAAGCAGGGTTGGAGGATTTACGATTGCGGACCCAGGACCGTTCGTTGTCCATTAGTTTGTCTTCCGCCAGTATCCGGGACTGCCGATATATTTTTCAAACAAGCCTTATCGTTATCGGCGAAAGGTATCCGTGTTATAGCGGCCGAAGCGCCGGTTTATTGGAATGTTAAAGAATGGTGCGAGGGCTTTCGGAAACTTCTCGATTATCTCAATATAGACAGGGCGCATATATTCGGAGCCTCATTAGGTAAACTAAAATAATTTTTATTATTAATGGTATAAACAACTGATAACCTTTTGTTATTTGAATGACAACCTCATAAGATAATTCATTATTGTTATTAACAACAAAAAATACTCTTATCTCTATTTTAGGTGGTTATCTAGCTCAGAAATTTGCTGAATACACATATAAATGTCCTAGGGTGGCTTCATTGATACTCTGCAACACATTTATGGATACTGCCGTTTTCAATAATCACGAATCGGCTTCGATCTTTTGGATTCTACCATCTCTAGTTTTAAAACGCATGATTATGGGTAATTTCGGATCGGAGAAAGTCGATCCACAGATGGTTGAAGCTATCGATTTTATGGTCGAACGAGTTGAGTAACGGAAAATTAATTAAAATTCGAGAATATAATTTTTTTTATAGTTGGATAGTGTACCACAGACAGAATTGGCTAGTCGATTGACATTAAATTGTCTTAAAGGATACGTAGAAGCCCATAAATTATCCAATTTATCAATTACAATAATCGATGTTTTTGATGAGTGTGCCTTATCGAATTCGGTACGTGAGGAATTATATAAATGCTATCCGAATGCGAAATTGGCACACTTGAAAACCGGTGGGAATTTTCCTTATCTAAGCAGAAGTGCCGATGTTAATCTCCATCTACAGGTAAACTTATCGATTGTTTTACAATTTGTTTGATTTGATTTTTTTAGATTCATCTGAGACAATTTGATGGTACGAAATTTACCGCCTCAGATCGACCGTTGATCAATCGAATTTGAAAATTTCCAAACTAGATTTGCCTTTTTTACCAATTTTCTATGATTTTTTTTTATATTAAGGGACTTGATTACCAAAAATTATCGTAAATTTTATACCTAGTCTTTAATTGTTGAAATAATACTATTTTTATTGTGATATTCCATTTATAAACGACTTTTCACGATTGGATAAAGCAATAAAACGATTTAAATATTCCTCCTCCATTCGGGGATTTTTCTAAAACAAATAATTAGAAAAATTACCTTCAATTAACCGATTTGAATACTTACAATTTGGAAATTCTATAAACATTAGGAATATTAATCGTAACATCGAAATAGTCATCCTGTTTGGCGATTTTCCGCAACCATTGTTGGGTGGGTTTGAAGAGTCGTTCCGGGTCTCGATCGACGATATGGCTGGATTTAGAGCGTTCTACAATTTTCTCATCGTTTTTCCTAAAATTCCGCCTACGAGCAATGTAGAGATCATCTTGCGTTTGGAATTGTTTTATCATTTTATTCGCTGCCTTTGCTTTCCGTTTCCTGACACCCGATTCAATCTTCTCCTGTTTTAAACGCTCCTCTTTCATTTGATTCTCTTTAATTTCTTTCTGTTGTCGAATCGTTTCTTTAATCACTCCATTCCGGTAGCGTTTATTCAATTCGATTTGTTTCAATTGTTGGATTTTGATCGTTTCCAACTCTAATTCTTGTTGGCGTTTTTGTTGTTTCTCGATTTTCCATTGCGCAATTTTCATTTTAATATCTTCATCGTTTTTAATACAATTTTTGTTAATTTTATTGTTAACACCACAATCGGTAGTTTCAGGTTTGTTTTTATCGCGACTGTCTCGCCAATTTTTCAGCGAATCTTTCATACGATTTTGTAAAATTTTATAATTCCGGTACCAATCCTCGTGTTCGTGTATATTTTTTGTGGTTTTATCAGGTAGAATTCTTTGTAAATTCTCGATAATTAGATCGATATTTCGGTGTTTTTTGCGCATTTTTAGGAATAATTGGTGATCATCAACTGACCAATGATTGTAATGGCCGCCGTTACAGGCTACGAAATCGTGAAATTCTTTCACTTCTTTCGTTGTGTTTTCTTTCGGTTTTGTTGTGTTTTTGTAAAAAGTTAAAATTTTCTTTGGTGGTTGCGACCATTGTTCAAATCTCTCTTTATACGGTTCAAGTTCTATCGACAAATTATTTTCTAAATCTTCCAATCTTAAAAGATCTCCCTTTGATTTGGCGTGAATATTGTGGAGTTTATCTTGAATTTCAATCATACTGCTTTTAAATAAACGCAAATCATCCACTTCATGATTCGTTATTGCATTTTTGTTGGTTTGGAGACGTTCAAAAATATCGCACAATGTTCTCTGTAATAATTCACAATCTGATTGCCTAGAAAATCATTAAAATTTTCGATAAAATTATTATTTTTTCAAATGAAATAAACCTGGATTTTTGTAGTTGAGTTTTGTATTCACAAACACCGAAATCATCACCGTATTTCGTTAAAAATTTAGTTAGATCATCGTTTTTTTCTAAATAATTTTGAATGTTCTTCAATCGATTGAATTCGGGCAAATTTTTCATGTTTACAAGCGAAGTCTATCAAAATTTGTTTGAATTGTAACACCCTGTATCGGAATTTGAAAATTGTAGTTCAATATGTCGCTACTAGATGTCAGAATCGATTTAGGGATTTATATTTTTGTGCGTTGGCACCAAACAGTGGCGTCGTCTGAAATTTCCATTCATACATGAATTATTTAAATGCATGACAATTTTTTTTATTATTGTTTTGTGTGACGCCCTTTCGTTTCCTCACATGCGAGCGGTATCTCGGCCTCAAAGGCCTTTTGTACACTCGCCAACTCACCTAATTTGGGTTAACTATCTTCCCTCAGCAGTCCTCTATTTTTAATGAAATCCAGGATGCTATTTAAGGGAGAATTCCTAATTTCTTCGTGATGTTCTAGATGCCATTCTCTGAGATCCTTTAGGGCCTCACAATGGCGTAAAATGTGAAGTGAAGTGTCATCTTCTTCTTCACAGGGTTTACATGTCAGGTCTTTGACAACCCCAATATTATTAAGGTGCTTCCTCAGAGCACAGTGCCCAGTCCTCTGCCTTAATTGTTCAATTCCAGGAGCTCCTTGGTTCTTCTTCGGTTTGGAAATCCCAGAAACGTCTTTGAAAGCACCATCTCTGGTAGTTCCTCCCAATAGAGTTGATGTTTTCTTCCTAATTCGTCCATTGTGGCGCCCTAGCGTCCGCATACGCGATACCTCATGTGCTAACCGGTCCGCCATATCATTTTCTTCAACCCCTTGATCAGCTGGCACCCATTTCAAATTTACCTTGTTATGTTCTGCGAGCTCTTCAAATTAATTGAAGCATTCCAGTACTAACCTGGATTTTATTTCTACAGTTATCAGTGACCTAAGCACCGCTTGACTGCCTGTCTTGATGTGGATGTTCCTATTTCTATAGTTCCTCCACAGCATGACCTGTATACAGATCATTCGTTCAGTAGAGCAATCGAAATGTCCTCCTCATACCTAGGTCGCACCCTATTGCTGTATTTACAGTCGTTTTGGAGCCGCCTGTATACCAAATGGTACTTCCTCGATCCGCGTTTTGTATCCTATCCATCGATCCTACTCCCTCCAGTATTTCTACCTTGAAGTTCCCGTTGAATCGATAGACTGAGTTCATTCTATCCGACATCATTCCGAAAAGGGGAATTTTGTCCCTTCTCCAGTGGATTTCAGTATGAGATCCCTAGTCCACTTGTTTTCAAGCGACAAGACGCAGCTGTCGCTTCTACCTCCACAACTAAGGGCAGAGAACTGATTTTTGTAACTAACTATGCTCTATTATTAAACTAGCACTAATGACTAAAGCCGGCTTTACTCAGAAAAGTGACTAGAAACAAAAACTGGATCGTTTTGACCCTAAATACAGAATGTCCGCCGGGAAGGTATACTAC